>JAQIXU010001046.1:0-21287 GCA_034701245.1 Strigamia transsilvanica | reverse complement strand
ACGGGACGGGACTGGGCGGGACGGGACCGGACACATTCAGTTAAAGGCGCAGCAGCGCGCGCAGGGTCAGCTAGTATGTATATATAATTGTAATTTGTATAAAACACGTGAACTTTATTATGTACCAATAGCCAAAGTAAAAAAATTACATATTGCTAATGGTCCATCTCCCTGTTTACATGCTGCACCAGTATATCGCACACAATAAACCAGCCTTAATGACTTTTCGAAGGCAGCTACTATTTCTTTTGTGTCGTTCAGATTATGGATTTGAGGTTAAACAGAAAGTGACCTAGTGTTGTTAGAAAGAAAACCCTTCAGACTAAGATTGATGTCCTGATATGTGTTGAAATACTGTAAAAAAAATATCACATCAAAATTTTGAATTGCCACTATAAAATTCATTATTCCTTGCTAAACTATATTGAAATTTCCTGTAAATTAATTATCAGCTTAAGTTGTTCCCTGAATAAATTTGTTGTTTAATTCACTAAGAAGAAAACATGCCAGCATCCAATAAAAAGAGTAAACCAGTCAAACCATCCATGGATATCCATTTTTAAAAATTAATCAGCAAAAAAATAAAAAAAATTGGACACATGTTTAACTTCCCTCAACCCATGTGTAAACTATCAAGATAAAAAAAAATACAAGATATTCAGCAAATTAAACCCATAAATTCTCTTTTTCCCTCATCACCATCTCTTCTTCAGCACCTCATTTTACAATCTGGAAAAATGCTATAATTCATCGCTGAAATGTGGGAAAAAATTTAATTTTGTTAAGTGATTTTAAATTGATGTTAATGAAGATTAAGACCCTCAAATTTTCACCTTTGATTAAAAATATCTCAACACAAAAAGAAAAGAAGTAAAAAAAGCAAAAAGAAAAAAGAAAAACCTTTAAGAAGATTACACACTAGAGACCAATTCCCACTATCTCTTCACTCAACCATAAAAAAGAGAGTAAAAGAAGTCCAAAGGTGAAGAAACAAGAAGTACTGAAATGAAGGAATTCTTCTCCCCCTTCCTTTTGATCTCCACTTATTGACAGTCAGAATGAAAGGGTTAACGCCATATTGATCCAGCCAACTCGGCTTTTGACCTTGCACATCGAGATAAACGGAAATGAATCGACCGTGAAACTGCAGTCTGCGCCCGGTATCTGGATGCCAAAATCAAACTGAAAAATCCCCGTCTGCACATACATAAATGCAACAAATAATAACAGGTATTACATTACATTACGTTACATACAGGGTGTACCAAGAATTACTGAACGGGTCAATAATTTCTAAACGAATAAAGATATCCAAATTGCACTAATGCACTTTCACAAGTGTATCTTAAAAACCATTAGGGTTAGACAAAAATTTCCAATTAGATAGTTGTAGAGAATCGTCTAATTAGTCAAAACAGCTTAAAACAAATTATGGTTAATTGGGAAAAAAATGAAGAAAAACTATAACTTCAGATTTTCAAAATGTGATGTAAAAAATTAAAAATTGACATTTTCCATGGACCTATCAGATGGAAATCAATTTAAAACAATCAAAAACAAAAACACAGACTAAGATGCAATCCTTGTGCCTTGACACAAGAAAAAACTCACCATACAACTTTTCCGGCATGACATTTTTTATTCATTAAAATTTGGTGAAGAAAAAAAAATCTGACTTTTAAATTTTTAACACTTTCTCTGTATGGGAAGATTACGCGTGGCTTTTTATAGCTTTCTTGCAATAAGCAAGAAAATAAATGCAAAATCAGCAGATTCTGGATTTTTCCTCTCACTGCAGTTGAAAAAGCAAATTGGGAAAAATTTATTTCCTTCAATTTTCTGTGTAGTTTCCAATTCAGCTTTCCTCACCATGTAATTTTATATTTATTTCTAAAACGTTACTGTCATGGGATAAATCAGATTTTACTTTTTCCATTTGCAAAAAAAAAATTAACCAATGAATTTCATGATACATTTTATTAAATGTATTTTGACAATGCATTCATATTTGACAAAATGTATTATAATTTGCATGCAGAAATGTAGTACAAAATATATTCTCAAGCACATAGTGTAACTTAATACAATTTTAAATACATTATAATTGCAATATATCTTTGAACCATTTAAATTCTTCCATAGTTCAAAAACACATTGTAATGTATTATAATTTATTATGAAATGTATAACTTTTCCTGAGAATGCATATTGTAATACATGCTATTGGTTTGCAAATGATAGCACAGTTTCTAAAATTTATTAAGAAATGCATTTCACAATATTAATATTTGTCTAAAATGTACAGTATTTTAAAGTACTATTGTTAGAGAACTGCAAATGCATTGTCAAAATACATTTATTCAATTGTATTATGAAGTACATTATTCATGGATAAGCTTGCATATAAACTTCACACAAAGCCACATACAACCTAATGAATATTCCAACACAAGAAGTTTGCATAAAATTCAAAAAAAAAATTGTCAAAATTTCTTTTCCAGTATTGATAATGCATGGTGCTGCTTTATTAAATATTCAAGTTTTCATGCACATATCCAATACCATCGGTTTTGCTTCAGGAAGTTGAAAATATAGGAAAATAGCAACACTAAAGAAGAAATCCAAAATTAATAAAAATCAGTGGCCAAACCCATTTGTATTGATTTAGTTTAGGCTCTTTAGCAAGTAATTTGTGCGGTGGAAGTGTATTGATAATTTATTTTAATTTGAACTTTTATCTGCTTTGCTCTACTTCGCATAGACTGTCAGACAGTAATTACTTGTCCATTTCAATTACTGCAGCTTATAAAAAATTCACTGGCAAATAAAAGCTGAATTATTAATAAATGTGAGTGTAGAACTGTCAGAGGTTAATTCACCTATTCAACTGTTTGCTGGTAGAGTTTCCAATAAAAATCCGCACGTGTTTATTATTAAATTTAAAGGACAACCATCAATGTTTGATCGAATTTAGACAGGTGAATTCAATGGTTCGTACCAAACAACAATAAACCATTTTAAAACAAAAAAATTCTAATCACTAAACTGGATTATTTTGTGTCAACAATGGACTTTTACTGCCAACAATGGACTTTTCACTGCCAACAATTGACTTTTTATGCCAACAATGGTCTTTTTAGTCGTTTTAATGCATAAAATAAATTTTATCGTAGAATAAAAGTCACCTTTTTTTACTAAAAATCATTACTATTTTCTGACCCTGTGTGGGGGAGAGGAGGGGAAGAGAAATGGGAGAAATGATCTATACACGTCTCAACCTATTTTAAACTTCATTAAAAATTAACTAAGAAGTAAAAGACGTATTATAAACACCAAATAGATAAAGAAAAAAAGTTGAAACCATAAAATTAATGTGTGAGTGTTGAACAAATGATCATTCTGATGGTGGACAGACCTTTACTGCTTTATCGACAAGCCATTAACCACGCCATCACTATCACACCACAATGATCATATTTTATCAGGATAAAATTGACTGATTTCAACCACATCGATACACCCGTTTGGATAATGGCAAATGGAAAACTACTGTTAGCACTCAATAACACCCCTACATGCAATTATAAATTACAAATCAATAAAATGAATATTTACACTGATTAAATCAAACAAATTCAAAACCATTCCACAGAAAATGCATAATTCTAACGTAGTCTGATATACTTCAAAGAAGCATACATTCCCCCTAATAATCAAGCAGATTGAATTATGATTAATTTTAAACACTCTGCAATTGAAATGACATAATACAAGCATTGCAGGTCAAAAGTAGCACCATAACCATCCCACCTTTGCTTCGATCAATAATGTTCCACCAAACCATAGTTAATAGCAAACCATCAATTATCATGCAGTAAACAAGGCATAATCAATTCTGATGTTGCTATAACTTCTGATTTTGTTTGTTGGTATTCCTATGCTTGTATACATATTATCTATGAACTCACCTACATGACAACATGCTATTATTCTCTATGTTATTAGAAAGAAATGAGGCTTTTTAAAATCTAATCCATAAAATTGTTGGGAAATGAGAAAATCCCAGAAACATGCCTAAGAGTGGATAAATAGGTCAAGATAGAAATGGTTCACATGTAGTGCAAACCTAGCTTTAGGTTAGCTAATTCTAAGCTTAAAAATGTAAAAGTCAATTTCTCTTGCAGATGTAGTCACTTTAATTCTTCTTCCTAATACCCTGGTCTCAGCTGAATTAAGAAAAAACTAGTAATGCTGAGCTCAGACTTGAAGAGACGACTTTGCTTTGACATACAAACATTTTAAGATCAGAATTTAAGCCATTAAAATATTCTATTCCCCGTTTGAAATCTTTAATCTATTTAACTGACAAGTGGGATCCATTAAACTCAGTGGATTTGAAAACAAATTAAATTTCTGGTGTGAGATTTGTAAATTAAGCAAATCCAAGCCACAGCATGATACAGTTTCCACCATTGTATCAATAAGTTGCAGGAGAAACTAGAAATTAAAATCCTAAAGCCAAAGTACAATTCAACTGGTTCTATTTAGACTACACTGTAGCAAAGTACCATCTCTGGCATTGTGACCTCATAAATCAAACCACATAAATAAATACATATTTAAAACAACAAAATTCTATGTTAACATTGTAAAAAAAATCCTACAGCCAGCTTTACAGAATTGGTAGTGCCATCATTCTGCCAACCCCAGGTGTAAGCAGTCCAATCAATACCTCACACAGACATTCATCAGAAAACAATGAGGAAAATGTGGTCATCAACTGCCAATACTACACTAGGTACATTGAATTAAGTGCAAAGATGAATCTTAAGTTAACAGGGTGTGCTAATTCTCATGTTGTGCTAATTCTTTATTGGATGCACCCACTGATTATGTAAAATATGCTGGGAATGAATGAAATTAAACTCATATTTTAAACCAGTCACCTGGAACACTATTTGATTACATTCCACAGCTGGAGTTTGATACCAACAACCTCAAGCCTATCAACACCACCTCAATTCCACCAACTAATTAAACCATAAGCAAAAATCCTAAGTTTACCAAACAACAAGCAATAAAATAAAGAAAAAAAACCACTCACCAGCACATAAACAGCAAACGGCATGACCAGCGCGGCAACTAGAAGATCTGCAACCGCTAAACTCACTATAAAGTAATTGGTGACCGACCGAAGGCTCCTTTCCTTGTACACGCTTAAAATCACCAACACATTGCCAAACACAGCAAAAATAGGAAAAAGTACCAAAATCAATGCCCAATAACCACGCGAGGCCTCTGGAGCACCAACTTGATCACTTGTCCCATTCACCGCCCACTCGGTCGACAATGAGCCATTGTCCAGCCACGTGCTATTCACCAAAGTCGTTGCGAGTTCTGTCAGCACCCACTCAGCCACCGACGATCCATTGGCGTCCAAGACGTGCTGGCCTGCTGATGCAGATCCATTTACACGACTACTAGATGTGGTCAAGTGACAGCAAGCTGCCACGCTGTTCAATGTCTCATTCACCACCATCGTAAGAGGGAAAGAAGAAAAGCCACCTGGGCCTCATCCTGATCCCACTTCTTTCACACCTGGTGGTGCAACAACATCTGGCTTGTACATCGAATGACTCCATCAATTTGCTTCAGTTGGAGTAGGGTGCTCGCTTCTCTCTCCGGTTTTTGCAGCGTGACCGCATTTTATTGCATTTCATCACCTGCAAGTAAACAAATTAAACCACGATTATCTCTCGACTTGCATAAAAACATTAATGGCACTCTAAACTACAAACAATAAATCAAAACCATAGGCCTTTCGATCCAACAGTCATCTTCAGTGATCAAAAGTGGTTTTGTGAGGGGAAGTCAGATCCCGTGTTAGACACACTCACTTAAAAGAAAAACTACCAGAACTATATGTAATATGCTTTATTTGGTCTTATTGTAAGTTGGTCTAGGGGTAAGTCCCAGAAGTGTCTACTTGTGCTTGGACCACTGCACAGTGATTCAACCCATGATCAACCGCTGACGATTGTATCAAAAGCAATGCCAAGCGTCATTGTTATTATCGGTTCCACGTCATAAAAGCGCGAACAAAACAGCGCCGCGTCAAAACAGCGCGCCATCAAAATGTCCTAACCTAACCTAACCTAACCTAAACTAAACTAACCTAACCTAACCTAAACTAACCTAAACCAACCTAAACCAACCCCACCTAACCTAATATTACGTTAAATTAGGTCATTTTAACGGCGCGCTGTTTTGACGCCATGCTGTTTTTTTACGCGCTATTTTACGCGCGCTGTTTTGTTCAGCCTGTTTTGACGTGCCACCGTTTTTATCATGTCACTCTCTCATCAAGTCTGCACATCCCTAGCGCGTACGGTTGTGCCACCGCTCGTGCCATTGGGTGGTGTGTGGAGTGGCCACCCATACGGTCTTGCGATCATTCGCTTTGCTTGCTCCACTCAAACTGGGGAACTCCACACCTGTGGCAAGTAGTTCTCCTCTCTTCCGGCTGCTCCCCTCTTATAGGTGAATCACCCATACTAGTATCTGCCAGGTGCTGCCTGAGGCGCCCTTCGGTGGAGTCGTGACCACCACACGGTCACAGTTTTGCTACAATTTGGTATTTGCTACCAACCCATAAGATTCAAAATTATGTTTTACAATATATCATTAGATTTGCATTATCACAACGGGTGCCACCAAAATTTTAAACAAAATGCAAAAACTTAAAAAAAATGCAAAGAAAAAGTTGGGATAGGGTGACACCATAAGTTACCACACTGGGTAACACCAACCCTGGTGATGCCTTTGACCCCAAAGAACCCAATGCAAGCAGAGGGCTGATATATATTTACTATTTGACCCTTTACAAAAAATGTTTGCCGACTTCTGTGTCAGAACTATTACAAAAAATGTTTTGCTTGTTTTTGCTACAGCGAAATGAAAATACCCAATATCTACCAGCTTTTTAGGCCCATTTTATTTGCTGCCTTACGAAGTGTATATTGTGCTTTAAACCACACTTCACAAATGCTTTCACAATCCCCTTTACCTTTGCCAAACAGCTCCTCAAAGTGATAAAAATAAAGGCTTAAACTACACAAGATGCACTTGATTAAATTTCACTTCTCCCCTAGAAATTGCAGCACAAGTGCAAACAAAAAAATCAAATGACTTCAATTTCAGCCCCAACAAAAATGTTCCAATTCTTTCTTCCATTGTCTGTGCAGTGAAGAAGTATAAATTCTCTTATCAATTTAAAAATCATGATGAAACACCTTGCTTTAAATATAGACAATTCATCACAGGTAATGAATGAAAACCAAGCATGAAGATTCCATTAGATGCAGTAAGCAAAATGATAGTGCTACTGGTAATTGGATTTCTCTTGAAATGTGCAGCACCCCTTTGTGCTTTGCCGGTCGAACTTCACTTTTTACAACAACAAAAATATCAGAATAATACAGATAAGTGCAATCAGAAAATGTTTTTACCACATGCCAACTCGAAGAAATACGATAATTCTTTTACATCTGGAGCTTCCGTAAAAATGTTTACGACGAAACACGCGATTAAGGGTATCATGTTCCTGGTTAAAGTTGACGGCCAGTTAAAACATGTGCCGCCAATTCTTTCAAGTCCGCAGCATCCCTTTGCTTTACCTATGCCTTGTTCATTAGTCTTACAGGTCCCATGGCTAAGCGACACATTGGCCTCTCCCGCTCCAAGTTATCTTTGCGCATGCCAACTATACTGCTCATTCCAGCCATGGCAAGAAACAACGCCAATTTAGCATCATCACTTACAACGTTCAGGCTGTAGGTTGCTATCGTCACTTGCAAGAGTTATGCCTTCACTAAGTTGAGATCCACTTTGGCAAATATTCAATACAGTAGACCATACGCTCCAAACATATGTGGCTAACACGATAGGCCTACGCTATAGTAAGCTAGACCTGGGTCAAGGTCAAATCCGTCCAGTCTTTCGGTGACTGCGGCTTCAGGTTACTTAGCAGGCTGTGCGCATTCGGACCCACGGAGGACAAAAGAACCGCGCCCTGCTTCGCCGCAGTGATGTCGTTGGCCGGGAAAAATTGCTCCAACCGCTCTATGTAGAAATGAAATTCCTCCTAGGATTCTTCATATTCGCCTATCTGGCCGATCAGTGACATGGTTGAACGCACTGTCCAAGCAAGGAGAGAAGAAAGAAAAACGAAAAATCAAACATACTGAATATTCTTATACCGTCCAGACTATCGTTGCTGATAAACTGTACTGCAAATTAACTGCACACCACGAACGCGA
This sequence comes from Strigamia transsilvanica, assembly GCA_034701245.1. Taxonomy (NCBI): domain Eukaryota; kingdom Metazoa; phylum Arthropoda; class Chilopoda; order Geophilomorpha; family Linotaeniidae; genus Strigamia; species Strigamia transsilvanica. The sequence continues at coordinate 12,969 of JAQIXU010001046.1, read as the reverse complement.
TCTGGAACTCGTTGCTAAAGCACTGTATCAGGATCAAAACTCGGCCTGACCTTAAATCGTACTCAAGGGCACTTCCAAAGAAAATGTCCACTTTTCTTAGGAGCTCAGAAGTTTCACTTTTACCGCACGAGAGTCTCACGCATATGTTTTTGTTCACGTATACTTCATACATAACACATTTTGCCCTCTGGTGGACACTTATACAGGATGTTTAATTAAATACTTTCCAAAACGCAAAATGTCATTAAAATTGTGATGATACATTTCAGTATGAAGTGTGGGGTGCGCTTTTCAATAATAGCACCAAATCTAATGTTAGGCGATTGCAACATTGCCATCCATCCACTATCTCCAAAACAATATGTCATGGACAAAAACTTCCAATTAGAAAGTTGTAGAGCATCATTTATTTAGTTTAGCTAGGTAATTTTATTGCTTTTAAATATTCAGGTGTTTGCAAAAATTAGACTTGAAAAGTGATTAAAATTACTTAAAATGGCACCATTGCTTTTACCTTCCCACTTCCTTACCATTACAATCGTCCCACAGTTAGTTTGGGACTGCTTTCCTGCATTACTACTGTGGGACGATTATAATGTTAGGGAGGGGGGAAGGTAAAAGCAATGACGCTATTTTAAGTAAATTTAATCAGTTTTCAAGTCTAATTTTTGCAAACACCTTAATATTTAAAAGAAATAAAACCACCTACCCAAACTAAACAAATGATGCTCTACAACTTTCTAATTGGAAGTTTTTGCTTATGACATATTGTTTTGGAGATAGCGGATGGATCGCATTGTTGCAATCGCCTGACGTAGGTTTTGGTGCTATTATTGAAAAGAACACCCCACACTTCATACTCAAATGTATCATCAGGTTTTTTATGACATTTTGCGTTTTGGAATTATTTGGCTGGAAAGTAATTAAGTGAACACCCTGTATATATCAGTTTATATACACGTATTAACACTGCATGGCATGACTACCGCACTACATAACATGCAGACTGTAGTTTCTTCTTTAAACCAGTCTAAATGCATATTTTAGACAGCCAATTGAACAATAAAAGTTGTTTACAAGCTGCTTAAACTGCACTAAATTTAAAAGTTCTAGAAAAGATGTTTAAAATTGCAGTTAAACATGTTTTGTTGCCTATGCTTGGTAGGTATGTGCCCACTAAGACTTAAAGAGACTAAATTGCCCCCCTGGTTTTTTAAGTTACACTAAGACAGACCCGGTGGTGCAACTAAACCTTTTGCCACAGCAACCCATTAAAAATTTTGGAAATTCTGAATTTTTTTTATTTTTTTGGGCCACTCTTTGCCGCCCCCAAAAAAGTACCACCTGGAGCAGACCGCCCCTTGGCCAGCCCTCAGTTAAGCTGACCAGATCAGACAGCACAAAATTGGCATTCAAAACTTAGAGCTTAAACAAGCAGTTTAATTGTTGTTTAAAACGATGAGAACTGGTATTCCCAACACCACTGACAATACCCAATGCCACTAACTTCCATGGAAACACACAATCAGCATGCTAAGCAGCTCGAATCCTTATGGACACTAATCCCCCCTAATGGAACTAGTGGTCACATAAATACAACAAACTTGTAATAGATTCATCCTTTTGGATAACTAAACAAATTAAATGTTCAAAATGGGACTCAAAGGAGGCATTTAATTAAACCTAATTAACTTGTAAATCCCCAAGCAATTGCCATCTGCAATGTTAATTTTCATTTACCAATCCTGCAAAAATTATGCAAAATAAATTCATCCATAATAACTCAAGCTGATAATTCCTGTGGCCCTCTTCTTAACATCTCTGAACATGAACTCCAAGCACACCTTACCCACTGCTATTTCTTAAAGCCAAAATAAAATTTGGTTGAAATTTACCATGGAAGGGCTGTCTTCTTTGCAAGTCCAATAATGTACAAGACAAGAGATGGAACAAAAAATTATACCAAGCCTGTCTCATGCACCAATGGCTTCTACATCAAAAATTGTGTAGGATTATGTTAATTGAGACAAAGAAAGCAAAAGAAAATGCTGGAGAGGGTCATTAAAGTTGAATTAAAATACAGTAATGCTATGCATTATGTATGTTTTTACAGGTTAATCAACCAAGAAATGTTAGTAAAGATGAATACTCGATTAGTTTTTGTATTGTTTTTTTTATATGTTTATAAAATCACCAAAAACCACAAAAAAAAAGAAACTTTGGATGCATCTAATGTCTTTTTTGATAAAGTAATCACTTATCAGCATGTATGAATGATTGAGAGGTGCTATGAGCTTAGCCTCACACCTTCAGTCTGCACCTGGTGTCTTGATGCCAAACTCAAACACGAAATTCCTTTTTTGCACACGAAAACATGAAAGTCTTAAATGGTTTATTACACACGAGTAAATAGCACCTTTACTTGTTAATATTTGCGTAGACAGGGATTTTTCAGTTTGATTTTGATATAAGTTACCGGGTGCAGGCTGTAGTGCTTCCGCTGTCGCTAGTTTGCCGTCAATTTTTCAGTTTCACTCGTACGCACCATAAAATTCACATTTATCCAACATGTGACGTTGATAGTTTGCACAAGGGTAGTCCTCCCCCGAATAATAGAGAAGCCTTCATTACACACATTAGGCGGCTGCAATTTTACCGTAGTTTTGTTTCTGTAGTTAACTTTGTGCCGATCGCGCTTTTGCGTAAAATCGCTACAAGCTCACGAAAGGCTGACGAACATAATTCCAGATATATCCGAGTAAATAGGAATAAAATACACAAGGATTCTCCAAACATATACAATTTATTGGTAGTCAGACATACAACAGTACAACAGTATTTACACGTTAAACATAAATAAGCTTAGATTAATGACCTGCCAAACTTAATACTGGATTTGACAATGCACCTGTGTTGGCCAAGTTTGAGGTTGATTGGTTAGTCCAATTTGAATCGGTTCAACCGGTTGTATCATTTTATAACCAAAAGCTAAAAGCACTTGCACCGGCAACATACTACGAAAAGTTCACACACGCTTAAGTTACATCCATTTTATTCAATTCCCTTGTTACCCTTTCCAAAATATAGCACTATAAACTTCTTAGCTTTATGTGACACTGCCCTAGTCGTAAAGAATTGAAGATAAGTGCTCTTTCTATATAGCTTTCCTAATAATTTTTCTTCAAGGTGTGACTGCATTACTGCACCAGTGCAAATGTATTGGTTTAACATCACTCCTGTGTGTGACATTGCTCATTACTGTAGAACATGAAATTATTGTAAATATTAGCACCCATTAGGTGAGTTCAATTTCTTCCTTTTCCATAAGTTACGTATAAATGAATGCAAAAGCTGAAATCAAAGCTTGTTTTTCAGCTTTATTCAGATTTCAGCTTTATCCATCTTCATGCACATTAACTGGAGTTGTTGCTGCATTGTGAGAAACCCAACATAAACCAATAGTTTTAAAACTATACACTTTTCTAAAACTAGAGCAATTTCCAACACTTTCTACACGCGTTTCATTGTATTCGGCAGGGAATAACAAAATTTCCATTGCCTAAGCCGTGTAGGACGTCGTATAAATGACAAACATATTCACACAAGAGACGTTAACACTTGAAAACGAGTCAATAAAATGTGCAAGCTGGGCCATTCCCACACTTGGACACAAATAGACAAATCACTGAATGTTAGGCCACGATTCCTCCCTAATTAGCTAGTCAAGCTAAATAATAAAATACAATTAAATTTGCCAGGGAGCAAGACCTGTTTTACTGTTGGGCGCCGAAACAGCCAATCAGTTTGAACAGACGTGCGATATTATCTTACGAAATACCCGTCAACCCAAACCGGATCAAGATAGGATCGAGCTGTGCAACCACACAGGATGCCAGACTTCTCAAAACATTGAAAGACTGGATGCACAGGTCACTGATACGCCGCATAATTAAGTTAAAAATATACAGGGTGTTTACTTAATTACTTTCCAGCCAGATAATTCCCAAATGTCATCAAATTTGAGTATGTATTGTGGGGTGCTCTTTTCTATAATAGCACCAATGCGATCCATCCGCTATCTCCAAAACAATATGTCATGGACAAAAACTTCCAATTAGAAAGTTGTAGAGCATCATTTGTTTAGTTTAGGTAAGTGATTTTATTTCTTTTAAATATTCGGGTGTTTGCAAAAATTAGACTTGAAAAGTGATTCTAATTACTTAATATAACATCATTGCTTTTATCTTCCCCCCTCCTTAACATTACAATCGTCCCACAGTTATTTTGGGACTGCTCTCCTGCATTACTGCTGTGGGACAATTATTAGGAAGGGGAAAAGGTAAAAGCAATGATGCTATTTTAAGTAATTTTAATCACCTTAGTATTTAAAAGAGATGAAACCACCTACCTAAACTAAAGAAATGATGCTCTACAACTTTCTAATTGTAAAGCATATTTTTGAACCATGTGGGAAGGCCCACTGGTTAGCCTAGTGAGCACATTATCTCATTGGTCGAGAACCGACAAGCAGTGTTATCTATTAAATTAAAATTCCAGTAAAACTTATCCTTAATTTAATCTTCTATACACAATAGCATAACTTGTATCTAATTGATGGTAAGCTCACAGGATCATGTTGGGGAGTAGCCTGAGCAAGGTTGAACAGTCAAATCACTTTGGAGAGACCAGTGGTTGAAGGATTGTGGCCTACAAAAGTGAAGGGAAGCCAGTTAGCAGTCTACTGGCCATTAACTGTAAGTATTTTGTCTTTTCAGTAATTTTTAATAAAATTTAATGACAAAATTTCTGTAAGTTTATTAGTCTTTTGACAAATATAATTTCTTAAATCCAATGTGTGGGAGGTCAAATGTAATGAGATGTCAAGTCACATTCCTAGATGCATCTTTATAAATAAAACTAATGAATAAATTTGAAGCTTAATGAAAGCTGAGTTCACTAAATAGACATAAAGCAAACAAGATTGGATGCCAAGAATTACTATTTAAGTCTAGTGTAATATAAAACCATGAAACAAGAACCCTTCATCACTTGAAGAACAGAAGCAGTCAAAAAATTAAAAAATAACAAGTGTTTCAAATTTAGTCCACAATAAATAAGCAAACAGCAACTGGAATGTTGCAGAGAATATAGTGAACTACAATACACCTATACCTCGCTATACGGCCGCTCTTTATACGGCATTTCGCTATAATGGCCTTTTTTAATTACGGCCTACAATTTTCGTTATATGGCTTTTTGCTTTACGGCATCAGCTATTAAAAATATTTTGACACTGTCAAAACTGAGACCCCCTAAATTCGAAAGCAGATGGCAGTCCGCTGACTGACCTTACCCTAAAGCCGCCACTAGTTTTAAGAGTCCTTGAGAACTGTTGATATAATAGATAAAAGTTTGGCCAACATGTCAACTAGTGTACAAAGTGGTTGCCAAGTTTGGTCAATAGGCTTCCTCTGCACACTATCCTTTCTGTTCATATAATTGGTTCCAAGGCGATCATCATGGCGTCCCGTAATTGAGATGTCACTCCAATTCTCCACTTTTGACCCGCCTAAGCGAATAAATCGCAGCGCACAACCAACTCGCTCTTCACTTAAACTTTTCATCTGTCAGCACGTCCTTGTGCTGGAATAAGTGTTAATCGTTCCTTCTGATTATTAAGCTATTTGGATTTTGACATCTAAGTGATTTTGAAGTAAATAACTTACTCCTAAATCAAATATAATCTATATCTAAATTTCTCAAAGTTTGTGTGTGTGCATCCTCCTACAAATTCAGATTTTAGAAAAAAAATTTAAATAATTATTTTGTTAAAATATAGCTAACCAAAAATAATTTCATTAAAACAATTTTTAAATATTTTGAATTTTTAATTCCTATTACATACGTTTTTCGAATCCCGAGCAAAGCCGGATTAATTAGCTAGTTATTAATAAAGTGCATGCTAGTGGGCAGCTTATATCCGAATCATTTTTCAAGCGCTTAAGTGAAGCCGATGTTGTACGGAGCATACCCGCAAATACCCACCACTAAGAACTGCATTAAGCCAAAGGATACTGCATACACCCGGGGCAATGTCTAAATCTGGCGCGCTGTCCTACCACAGAATTCGTATTTTTGTCACTATTATTTGACGTGCCCCTTAATACCAAGTTGGGAACGGCCATACCATGCTGAAAACACCGGTTCTCGAAGTTAACGCCAAGTCGAATAGCGTTTATTATTGCTTTCAACATATTTCTCAATTCACTGTTTGACGTAATGATAATTTTGACGCATCTTAATTTTGGTGCCCACATTCATACTACCCAGCATGTACCTAGTAGTACAGCACTAAAATAAAGTTACAAATAACAAAAACATAATAACTATAATAGTTTTCTTATTAAGATGATTAAATATAAACAAACCTGCAAACATATTGGATCTCCCAGATGAGTCAATTAAGTCATGTTAACAGGATGTAGACTTCATTAGAACCACACAGTAGGAAAAGCATCTACAAAATGAGTTGGCACACTTGATGTCGATTGATGCCCATCACCAAACAACACGCACTCAACAGCTACACATTTGATGAGGTTCCTGGTTGCCTAGATACGCAGCTCATGGAACTCCAAATTCGAATAATGCTATAGCCGAATATCCCTTCAGCTTGATTCTATTGTACCATCTTTGATCTGCAGGTACTGATTGGCAGCTGGCAGAAAAACATCTCTTAACAATAAAACTGATATTAAAAGCCGTGCCAATCACGCCATCTGCACAAGAAACAGATAAGACACGAAATGCCCTGATTGTGGCTGGAGTAGCCCACTCTTGCAATGTCCAAAACCATGCAAAATAAAAGAGATAGATATTTTTTATCTGTCAAAAAGTTTCATTTTGTGTATGAAACTGCCACTTGTGCCACCAACAAACTTTTCTAAATGTCAAAAATGCATCTTGTATGCATAGAATTGCATTTCCACAACTGAAAATGGATTTTGTATGCATGAATTTAAAAGTGACTTTAAAGATGTAAAAGTGCACTTTGGGTGCATGAAACTGACCTTTTACACCCACAGTACCATTTTTGTGCATAAAAAGCTTTGTTACAAACATGTCAATAAAAGATGCTTTGTAAATACTCAAGTGTGAACTAACTGTGTATCCAAAGAACAAGAAAAACACACAAATCCACTCATTCTGAGCACCCACTCCAGACTGACACACCAGCTGAATCATTTACAAACAATCTGATTGTCTAGCAATTGAACCATTAAATCATGGCGTGCGAGGTACTGTAACACCCAAACCTCCTAAACTCTTCCTCAGCAACATAATTACACAATTACATCACAGCTTGAGGATGTTATTGCATTTCCAAGTGGTAGGCATGAGTAATTCACTGACATCAGTCAAACCACAAGAGCTCTTCACATGAGAATATTCGAACAATGCTGCCCTGCATGACCCCAAAGGATCTCTGGAGCTGAAGACCATGTGATTGAAAAGGGATACTTCATGGCTTGGGTTACAACCTTACATTCTTCATACATGTCCTGCCCCACCCACACACAGCATCGATTTCTTCAATAAAAACCCAGTCAGGTGCAGTTCCCAAAACCCGCGGATGATGGTATCTTGATTCCAAATTCAAACGCTAAATTCCACAAAAATCTAAAATTGTTATTGCATACTATCTTGTACAGGCATTCAATTAGTTTGAATTAAAATTGCACATTTGCAATTTTATGTTAAAATTTTTATGTTATTGCACATTTGCAAACATCTGCAAAATCGCAAAACTAATCCAATTAACGGTGTTACAACTGCAATGTTTCACAATACCTGGCAAGAATTGTAATACCACTTAGATATTTTTTTGTTGAAATTCACACACAAAATGTTTCAGTCGCTTTGTATTTTTCATTAAAAAATTAAACTTGCAATTTAATTTAATTATTTCTGTAAAAATTAAAACTAATTGAGTTTCTCTACAAGATAGAAACATTTACATCCAGTCAGCTTTCACCATTTGTTTATATATCGGTACTCATTTCAAATGGGCACATCGGCTTATGGACACACTAGGCGCATTCATTTAAATTTTTTAAACCAGTCTAAATATCAAATTTAACACGAAAAATCCCACATGTAAATTCATTTGCAACTTGGATAAATATTTTTCTTCCGTTTGTTCAATTAAATTTTATTTCTTGTTTTGATTTGAATGGTTGCGCTACAGTTTGGAGTTATTGAATTCTGCTTGCAAGTATACTGAAACTGTCACTCAGCTTTGACATCTTTCTATTGTTTATTTCAGCATTAATCTAATTTCAATATACAAACAGTTGTCACATCAAATTTATTTAAAAATAAACTACAAAAATGTCATTTCCAAAAAAGAATATTAATACTGACAGTGCCATATTTCTACAAGCATTTAACTGCCTGTTTAGTCTAAATGACACGTCGAAAGCCCCTAGTATTTCCAGATAAATAGAATTACTGAAAGAAAAAGGATATCATCGATTTTCTGTTCAAACTCAAAGAATTTTGTTACAATAACTGCATTCAACTGGACCATCTTAATATTTGCTCATGTAACCAAGTAAAACTTATCTTCACGCTCGAATGATGATACAAGGAACATAATCCACTGATGCCTACCAGCAATATCCGATGCAATCCCGCATACCTGCAATACCAACACCTGCTTCAGTGATTTTCATCATCCCTTCGGCTTTCTACTCGCCGTGTTTGCCATGCTATGATTACAAGTGTCGTGTCATATAGTCAACACCAATTTCCAGTTACCGATATTCAAAATTGCTCTTTTCCCCTTGGTCTATCAAATGATCTCCAACATAAACAAACTTTAACTTGGCACTAACCATATATCTACTTTAAAATCAACTTCAAACTTTGTTGCTGTTTTCTGCAATATAAAATCGATCATGACAAATTTTTATAGACAAATTAAAGTCGCTTTTTCCGTTTTGTATCACCAATTCCTGACGAATTATCTGCAAACCGCGTGACTCTGCACGCAAAACACGCCCTCTAATTGTCCAATTGTATAAAGTTGTTGTGACCCTGGGTGTAATAGTAGATGTTTGTAATTCAGTACCAAGTATAATGAGGAAATAAATGTAGTTTGACTGTTAATGACAAATACAATACGCCCTCTTTTCTTTAAATCCCATAGGCCTTTCGACCGTTACCAGTCATCTTCAGTGGTTTCCAATAAAACTGTCCTCTCCCAATCTTTCCCTTACATACTCCTGATTTTGGGAGATCTTGTGAACATTTTTAGGACGTTTTCTGAACGTTCCTACAAGGTTTTTCCTGACTCCTTGTTTTTGACATTGGTAAAGTATGCGTAAAATGTTATCACTTAACACCCAAAACGTTTTCCTGTACGACTCGTGTGATTGTTGAATTTTGGAAGGCGTGTGAGCAGACTTTAGACCCTCAGACTGAGTGTTGTCCAGAAGAGAAGAGCTACTGTATTTCCTCAAATATTCGAGCGTGATTATTTACCCAATAAGCAAAATCCTGGAAAATGAAGACTTTCAATCCTTTGGATTTCCGGAATAGCCATTCTAACTAGTAAGGGGCCCATGCATGCTGCGCTGGATCAGTGTTTATGTAGATTAGGGAAGTAAATTGGTGACACCAGAAAATGTCCACACACTGTTTAGACATATAACATGACATCACTTCAGCTGCCCAGATAACCCGTTTCCACCTGCTTCCAGGTGTGACCCGGAACCGGTACAGTACCATGTAGTTAATATGGGTAGTACTTCCAGTTGGAAACACTCAAACTCATCAAATTAACCACAATAAGTCGGATCACAACAACGTTAACAAATAAATGATTTTACTTATGGCTTGTCCAATGCGCAATGGTTAATGCAAACCCGCAAAGTATCGAAACTGTTACCAAAAATTAAAGATTTTCAGGACTCGAAATGGAAAATTTCACGACCCAGAACACCACTTCACAATTATTGTGGAACATTGTAAATTTTTTTTTGCAATTACTTACGTGAATTGAATAATCTCAAAGCCGAATAGTCGGTCCCAGTACCATGGTTGTTGCTTGCAATGAATTTCCTGTAAAAATATATAAAATAATTAATGATTTATAGTAAAAAATATATTTTTCTTTTTTCATATATTTTGGCATGTATTATTTAGGCAAATCAAAAATATATTGTAAAATATATTTTAGACGTAGTTCAACAGCAAAAAAATCAAAAACAAAAAAAACTAACAACTTCTTGGTGTATTATACTGATCAACACCTGCACTTTCCTGACATTTCCAAGAAGTCATATCAAGTTAAAGAACGACACAACATGATCAATCTTTCATGAATCAAAGGCACAATCGTCCCACATTCTACCTAGACTCAGTGAATAATTTAAACGTGATCCTAAGGAGCAAACACATTCCACCAGCGCACAAATGTGTCCACAAATTGGCAAACGACTCGTGATAGCAGTCCCCAGCGACCACCACAGCCGACACTTACAAAATGGCTAATAATTGTCCACTTACAGACGTTATAAGAGTATAAAAGGACCGCCTAGAACAAGCGCTCAGCAGCTTGTATTTAGCCAGTGTTAAATCATGGTTAATGCTTAAATTGCGTCGGCCTTTGTCCTATACAAGTTTGAATTAGTTTCAACCCTATACTGTCATGAAAGGACATTGTGGCTGCCGCATTCGCGTTAATTATCTTAGTTAAATGTAATTTAAAGTTGTTTTCTAAGAGTTGAACAAGCTCAACATTCCGACATGATTGTGCCGAGACAATTTCACAGTTATTACGTCATAGTTGACTCCCGATCCCTGATCTAATTAGTGTTGTCATACCAATGACTCATCCGTGTATTAAACAACTGTTTTAATGACGTAATATTTCAACACTCACCTGTTTATTTAAGTATCGTGTTAAACTTTGTTAAACCCTGAATTTAATCATTTTAAATTTCCTGCAATACTTTTTTTGTCTTTCTTGTGCAGTTTGTCTTTTTATACCACCATCTTGGGACCAACACAACAAGCAATATATTTGTGCTCACTGAATTCCATCGACCAAGACAACTGGCAGTGCATTAACTTTGACATACAAAAGTGTTTGCAACACTCCATCAACTCAGCTCTCTCCTCTAATGGCACAATTAAACTCTAAACTATGAACTACTGTACACAGGCTTGAATAAATCAACCACACTTATTCAAAGCCAATAACTTAAGACAAGGGTGTACTCACTAAGTGACATTTTCCATCCATAAACCAGAATTACTTTGAGCACATTTTTCTTTAATTTTTTAATAACTTGAAAACTACTTATCATAATGGCACCAAACTTTGGCACAATGTAGATTTGGTGCCCCACCACTCGGTGCACCAGGTGCCATCGCCCCCTCTGCCCTACCCTTACTGCAGCTTTGCTTTTATGCAATATGAGGGCACTGAATTACAATCTTTAGTAAAATGGCTGGACTGATATTCCTTTTCAATATTTGGCTTAAAATATTTGGCTAACTGCCTCACCACATACCAAACAATTTCAATTTAATTTAGTTCATATTTATTGAGTATTTCATGTTTTTGGGAATTGAGTTGCCAAAAGTCACTAATGTCTAGAAATGTCCATATTTCGCAGTGATAATGCATCTAGCTTTCAATCCAATGAAAGCGCTTACAATTTTACTTCATTTTCATTCACTACTGGCTTGTCATATTCAGGATCAATAAGTTATTGATCTTTTCTATGCAATTTCCAACATTCAAGTTTTACCATAAATAAATCTAAAAATTATCCATTTTATAAAATTATTCAAAATTCTTTTTTTGAAATATCACTATAATTTCCGAAAAAAAATATTCAGTCACACATTAATTCCCTGAAATTGAAAACATATTTTGTGCTGAGTCTTCGAAAAAAAAAATTATTACTTTTCCTTTGCTTGCTGGAGTCATTTTGATGGCACAGTGTCAAACAAAACAAAGAGAAAAAATTGAAAAAGAATTTAGACAAGTTGACAGCCTAAGGATAATGTTCACTATGCATGAAGGCTCTTTCCCTACACTCTTAAAAATAAGGGTGTAAAGTGGGGTGTTTTTTTCCAAAAACACCTTTGAAGAAGGGTGTAAAATAATTTACACCCTTAAAGAGTCACTACATATCCTTTAAGGGTGTAAAAATTAAACCATGACTCATTTCTCAAGAGTGGCTATGAAAAGGTGTTTTGCTTATGCCTTTAAGGGTGTATTTTAACTTCTAAAAAAGAGGCACATAATAACACTCTAAAAGGTGTTTTTTCATGTTGAAACAAGCTCCTTATTACACCTACAAAGGTGTTTGTTATGTACTCATTTACTTTGCTTGACCTTTAACCTTTAACCCTAGCAGTATCGACCTAAAAAAAAATTCCTTACCCACCCAACCTGGGTCATGTTTAACCCCAACAAAGATGGCTGCCGCAGCACATGGACGCATGTAAGTGTCCCATTTCATTAGATTAATTTCATATTTATTTTGAACCTAAATACCATTTATTTGTTATTTTTAGGTCCACTGGGATTAGATTGTTGGAGATTGAGTTCAAAAATAAAGGGTAAGTGTTAAATTTAAGTAAATGAAGCAATCACATTTTTTTTCAGTTTTACTGTGCCCAAAGGTTTCATTCATATCATCTGTCATGGAAATCAAACGTGCATCAGGCAATTGTTTCCAAACAATTGTCAGAATTATGATGCACAATATACTAATGTAAGTGAAGTTTATTATTGCTACTTTATTATTGATTTCTTAAATTATTTTTTTATGTTTATAGATTCGTGAAAGCACATTAGAAGAAATGGCCGAAGCCAAATGCACTAAATGCAAATGTAACTAAAATAATTTGGAATTTATGATTGAGAAATAAAATCATTTATTTACT
>JAQIXU010001045.1:0-21289 GCA_034701245.1 Strigamia transsilvanica | reverse complement strand
TCGACTAAAACACCAACTTTAAACACTAATTTTCCACTCGAATCGGATGCGTACGATCCGACGTATTCTTGCAGATCGGTGTGCTCGTGATTATTGATTCGCACGCACCGATTTCCCGTCAATTTGGCGACGTAAGAAATCAAACTTGTTTTTCCTACTGATGTTTCTCCTTGCAATAAAACTGGATGTTTCCTAAAAATCAAATAAAAATTATTTTTATTATTATAAAAATGAAAATAATGAATTGAATTACTTCGCTGCAATAATCCGAACTAAATTGTGAAGATTTTTTCGAACTGTTTCGGTGAGAATGTAATCAGCGGTTGGTTTTGCTTCCAAATCCCCTTGACTGACCCAGTAATCTTCCACACAAATATAGTTTCCTTTTGCAGGTTTGGGCAGTGATTGTTTCACCACCGTTCGCACGTTACTTTTCCCAATTATTTGTCTCGCGATCATCTTATTGACGATTTCGTGGGAAGCTGCATCCAATTGTGTAAGAAAACTCAAACAAAACGACTGAAAAAACATAAAATTCATCAATAAATTTTTTAAAAATGTTAAAAATATTAGTTAACACACTTCGTATAGCGATCTAGGAACACTTCCGTGCGAATTAGTCGCGGCGTAGCTTAATGCACGACATAGTGTACGCAAACTGTAATGTGGTTTCTGTCCAGTACCATCAACTAATTTTGTTTTCGCTTGTTGCCGAATGTCCAAGTAAAATTGCACCATGTCCATTAATTGAGCCGCGTTCAGTGATAGTCCTCTCAAGTAATCGGATATTAATATCTGCAAGTCGTTTTTATCTTCTAATTCTTGCACGAAAAATTCGGTGAATCTGTTTCGAAGTCCCGGTGGAAGATCCTTTTTTCCAACATCTGTTGCGGGGTTCATGCAAGCAAATAAATGGAAATTTTCATGACGTGGAACTGGTTCAACATCTCTAAAAAGTAAAAAGTAAAATAAAATTATTAAATTAGTTAATTTAATTAAATATCCATAAATTCCTAACCCTTTTTCAAGCAACAAAACTGATCCAGTATTGCTTTCCAACAGTCCGCTTAAACACTCCAATGTTTCGGGCGATGCTAAATTGATTTCATCCAGCAATAACCAGTAGCCGTCACGAATTGCTTTAACTAAACTACCCTAAAAACATTTTAACACATAAATAAACAATTAATTTTTAAAATCAATCAAGAAATTTATGAATTTTACTTCAATAAATGAAAAAGCCAAAGCGTTTGAACTGCGCTTCAACTGTAGTTTCATGTGCTGGACTTTCTCACTCAATTTATTCCACTTATTTCGGAGTTTCTTCGACGTGCTGACTCGCGATTTGTATTTTTCCGCGCAATGGAGAATGAGTTGAAACATTTCGGGCCATCTTTGCCGATTCATGCACACGTGAAGATGTTTTAAAAACTTGGCATTTTCGTCTCTGTTGTAACACGAACAGAACAATTCCTCAAACTCGTTCCGTATTGGAATAACGAGATGCTTAAACTCAATCGGCTTAAAACTATTTTTTTAAAAATAAATAAATATAAATATAAAACTTCCATTAAAAATACGTAAACGATTTAAATTACCCTCCGAGTAAATCCGTACTGTCACTTTGCTGGTTCATATTTATGACTATAAGTTTATTTCCGCTTTGTTTGGCGAGAAATTGCACCGTTGATGTTTTACCCGTGCCCGTTTCTCCAACCAACAGAACCGGTTCCTGGTTACCAACCGCCACACAAACTCTTTCTAGAAGATTTAACGCCGGTCGAGTGAACGAAAACTTCTCCAACGACGACCTAAGTGAAAACGGAATCGTTTAATCCAATAAAACCGTTAAAAAGTTTTAAAAATTCGTTACTTTAAGACAATTTCGTCCGGGTTTCGTTTCGGTATACATCCTCTACCGACAATAACTTTAGCCGTTGTTGCCAAATAATCCGGCTTGTATTTGGTGCAATAAAATTCAGCTTTTGTTTTTGCGATGTTAAACTTGGACGCAACTGCTTCCGCCATAGGAATGTATTGATTAGGCTTCGAAATCGAGCAGCAAAAACAATCGAGCGCGTCTTGAAACACTTTAATGCACGATGCAGTCGATGATAAATCAAAATGGGCTGAAATTCGTTCGCACCATTTGAATAAATCCCTAAAAATAAATAAAAACGATCAGAAATTGTGTTTTTTGTATGTAAAAATCGTAAAAACCTAGTTGAGATGAGCCGCCCGTCGTGAAATAAAAACTTCCCAACATTTTCTTCCTCATTTAATTCCACATTCAATTCGTGTTGACCGGATGAAAACATGAAATAAACTTGTAGGATCCTTTTCACTACTAGCTTCAAATTCGGCCATTTTCCTTCGATCACTTCTTCCAGTTCCGCCGTCGATAAAGGCTCGACGTGTAATTTCGTCCATAACTTCTCCGTTATGTTATTAGATGCTTGTGCAGACTGGTGGACCTTTAAACCACTCGCCGACAACCTATAAAATCACAATAAATTAGTTCAAAACTCAAAATAAAATTTCATTTTATCGGACCTTTGCGTTGCAAACAAATGAAATCCATCCGCCGCCTTAATTTGACCGCCATTTCCAGGCAAAAGAAGCGTTCTAGACTCCAATAACGGAACCAAAATAGACAAAACATCCATCGGGGCGTAATCAATGTCCTCGAGTAGAATCCACGCTCCATTCTTAACGGCCTGAAATTATCACAAATTCAAATTTCGCGCCTACTAATTAATCAAATCCAATATTTTAGTACTTGGGTCAAGCTTCCCGGCTGCCAATTGAATTCCCCGGGTATGTCGGTGCAGCAATACGTTCCCAAGAGCAATTTCGAATCAGTTTGATCTCCTAATTGAACTTTGATGAATTTTTTCGCCGTTTTCCGGCCGGTGATTTGCGCAAGATGTTCGACTAAAACGGTTTTGCCACAGCCGATAGGGCCTTGCAATAGAATCGGCGTGCCTGTCGCTACTGCTAAGGCGATGCTGCGTATGTTGTTTTTTGTGGAAGTCACGGGGACGAGGCCTGACACTTGGTCCTTAAAAGTCAAACAAAAATTTGTGGTTTATGTTATGTTATTTAATTAAATTTTTAGATTTTACCGATTCGGAAATATTTGCCACTTTCTGTAAGGGAATGTTACTGATGAGCACTACTGGAGTATTTTCCTTGTTATCACAATATGTTTCCATGTTGGATGTGATAATTGACGAAGTAAAACAATGTAGGACAGTAGCGGTGAGTTAAACGTTAAGACATAACCGCGTGGTTGCCACGTGAATAGTTGATAAAGAGCCCGCTACTGGCGCCACTATTGTTGTCTCATTTCATTGATTTTATATTTATTTAACATTATTTGATTTGTTTTTAAATCAAATTTACTCTTTACAATTTTTAACTCTACTGGGGTTACTGTTTGCCCAGTAGTGTTTTAAAAAAAAAATAATTTTACGGTTTCGCTTTCAGTTTCGACGTTTAAAAAAATATATATATATTTTATTTATTTTAAAAGTTTTAAGCATTTCATTAATGTTTTAGTTCATACAAATCTAATTTAATTCTTGAACACTTTTATTATATTTATTAAATGTCTAGAAATAAAACTTCTCACGTATGACATCACCACAAAATAAAAATGGCTGCTGACAGATGAAACATCACGTCAATCAAAAAACTTCGCACGGACCAAGGTAGCTGACACTAGCAGATTGCTTATCTATATGATTACCAAAAAAATCAGGAAGAAGTTATTTATATCAAAATAATTCAACCGAGGTAAGAAGGAAAATATTTTACCTAATTTAAACCACAAATACAAATTGATATCATAAATGATAGTTTCAGTTTCATTTCCAAAACGATCAGACATGTCGATGGCATTTTTGAGTTTTAATTTAATAATTCGAACGAATTAACGAAAAGAAATAAATATAGTTAACTATTCGCTCTTGTAAACAATGCATCACTTGCGCTTATTTTGCAATCGTATGACGCGACATTTATTTTTAAAATCTGTAGTCTGCGAGTGATTGTGTACAACGTTAAAACTCCACATCTTGCGTTGTGAGCTAAGAACTGGGTACATTTTTAGATCCTCCAGTAACTGTCTATTTTCGACGTTTCGCGGATGAAGAGTCAGCTGCTCAAGTGAGACATCACATTTAGGATTCAAGTAAGACGTTTTAAATGTTTTGTCTCTCAGCGAAATATTTAATTTTAATTTTTTTTATTTTTATGGTTTATTTTATTATTTTTTTCATTTATTTTTCTTTAGCAAATGAAAATTTACTTGAAAACTAAAGTAAAAGTGAAAAAATGGCTTCAAGTTCAGAGCCCAAGTTACATAAAACCGTTGCGGAAATTGCTGGTAATTAAGGAAATTAAATTGTAAAGTTAGATCCAATTTAATTAATTTTTTTTTGTTTTTAGAAACTGTACACGAACTGAAAAATAATTTTGAAGAAACACAAGCACCGATAACTGACGATAATTCATTCTTGTCACGTTTATTAATTAAAATCGAGTATTTATTCCAGCTAGACCTGCAAGGTATTTCGATACAAATGTCATTTACTGATTTTCAAACAAAATATTAATTTTTTTTTAGCAAAACACAGTATATTAGGAACGAAAAAAGGTTATTGGGATTATTTTTACAAATGTTTAGCCGGTAAAAGAAACCTAAACGATGGAATTCGATTCGTTAAAGCGATTTCGGAGGTAATTAAAATCGAATTTAGAAAGAAAATTAATTTTGAGATTTATTTATTTATAGATTCAGACATCGGAAGGAAGAGGGCGTGCTTTTATTAGATTTTGTTTAATGCACCATTGTCTAGCTGACAGTTTTCAGCAGTGTTTTTTAAATGAGAAAACTACCAGGCAATTATACCACTATTAATAATTATTTATTTATATTTCAACTTGTTATATGTTTATTTATAGAGTTTGGTTCGGTGAAAGTTCTCCGTTGAGGAATGAATCTCAATATTCGCAATTAATTACGTCCTTATACGAACTGAACGAAATTGATTTCGAATTGAATCCACTCGGATGCGAACTAGACGTCGGTTGGCCCGCTTACGCTCGGTATAAAATAATTTTAACGTCTTTTTTTATGTTTTTTTTTTTAAAAAAACATTTCTTTTTAATTAGAAAATCGTACGATCCGTTTTCCTGGAGAGTTCCTAGTCGAGCAATGAGCGTTTCCAGTTTCTGCAGCGCTGTATCCACTGTGAGTTTACGTCCTAACCGAGTTTAAATTAATATATTATCGGTATTTTTCATGTTTTAGTCAGTTGAAAGAGATAGTTTTTGTAAGGATCATTTTAAAATCAACTGCGACGACAGCATCGACGTAAATATTGATTAAAAATTCAAATTTGGAACAAATAATTGAATTTAAATTTTAAATTAGGTCGAAGAAGACGAGCAATCGGTCGTGCAAACACTAACCGATCAAAACGCAGCTTTAAACCACAAATTAGAAGAAAAGGAAAGCGAATGGTCGAAAGAAAAGACGAAACTCGAGCGGGAGTTGACGGAAACGCGAAAAATGGTCGAAACGATCAAAGCGGCCGAGAAGAAACCGACGGAAGCGGAGAAATTGAATCAGCTGCAGACGGAAAAACAGATCAAGTTGATGGAAAAAGGATTAACCGATTCATACAAAAATGCGCAAGCTTTGCTGAATTCATTCCAGACTAAAGTGACTACAGTCGAAGGCAAAATCCAAGAATTCGACAAGACGAACCCCGTTCTGTCCGACCCGAAAGTGAGCAGCGAACAATTGGTGCCGATCCCAGCGCCGGCCGTCAAGGAATTTCTCGAAGATGTTTCTTTGATACATTTTTCAGCGCAGGATTTGATTTTAACCCAGAAAGGATTCTTGGAGAAAATGTCGAATTTGATCAAAGCGACGAGCGAATTGCAGCATTTGCGCGGAGTGGGCGACGACACGAACGAGCCGGTCAACGCGAACAACGTCGCGCGGATGGAGGAACAAATTAGCGCCTTGAAGGATGCATTGAAGGCGTCGAAAGAAATCACCGAAATCAAAGATCTGGAGATCACCAAACTCAGAGCCGAAGTGCAGGAGACGAAAATGCGCGGCGAGATGACGGAAGGCGGCGCGCGGGGCCCCGAAGACGACGGGAAACTGCGCAAACAGCTCGTCGAGTTGCTGGGCAAAGTGAAGCACTTGCAGGAAGAGAAATTGGTCATCGGGAAGAAAGTGTCGAACATCGAAAGCGGGAAGGACGAATTGGAGCGAAGGGCTTTCGAGATGATGAAAAAGTTAAAGGAAAGCGAAGGCCAAGTGAAGCAAATGAACGACAAGTTGAGGAACGTTTTGCATTTGGTCGACGTGCAGGGCGACCAGAATTCGAGGCTCCAGGAGCAGTTGGTGTCCACTAAGAAAGAGAATTCCTTGCTGGTCACTCAGATGAAAACGCTGAACGAACTTCTGCAGGAGGTCGAGAAGAAGGAGATCGAAATCGAGTCGCGTGTCGAGGCCGAGACGGAGAAAGCGGCGGATCGGAGCGAGGAGAAGCGCACCGACGGTGCTTCCGTCGATTCGAGCAAGCCGGACGACGTGCATCAACCGATCGTTAAGAAAGTCGCCCGCACTTTGTCGCGGTTGCATAGTTTAATTGACGAGAGAGACGAGTTGCAGCGCCAGTTGAAGATAACCAAAGAGATGACGGCCGAGCTGACGAGCAAAGTGACGGAACAAGAGCAGCAACTCGCGAACGTCACGAGCGAACTGACCGAAACGCAGGAATTTATCGACAAACTGCGCAGCGCTTGCTCGAAACTGCAAACAAGTGATGCAATCTTGAGACACGAGTTGCGGGAGAAGCGTCATTTGTTGAACAAATTGAAGGGGCAACTCGAATCGTCGCGGAACCAGTGGAAACAAGTGCAGCTGAGGAACTCGGAGAACGAGACGCAATGGCAGAGTCTGCGCGACGAGTTCGCCGAGCGGCGACTGAAAAGCGCCGAAGAAGCGGCGGCTTCGAGCGGGAAGGCCGAGCCGTCCAGTCCGAAGGAATTGGAAGGGGCGGACGGCGGTTTGTCGCTGTCCAATCCCGATTTGTTGGCCGGAATCAACATGTCGCCGGAGGAATCGAATCCGTTGTCCGAGGAGGAGGATGCGCGCGATCGGAGGCTGAAATTTCTCGAAGATCAATGCCGAATGTTGTACGAAAAACTGTTGAAAAGTGCGAAATATGGCGCGGCGTTGGACATGCGATTGGCGTCGCTGCACGAACATTTCGGGAGCGGGGACACGGAGAATAGCGCGACGTCGACGCCCGACGAGCAGGAGAGTGTGGAGGAAGCGAATGAAGCGAGCGGGGAGGCGGAAATGGCGGATGAATTGGTTGCGGGTGCCGAGCCGGGTGGTTTGACGATCGGGCGCGTCGTGGTCGATGAAGTGATCGAGGATGTGTTGGAACAAGTTGTGAATGTGGTTGAAAACGAGGGGGAAGTTGAGTGCGAGGAATGTGAGGAAAAGTCGAAGAGTGTGACTTTTGAAATCGCGACACCGGCGAATAGTTCGCCGGAAAAACCGTCGCCGTTCGATATGGTGCACGCGCTGCCGAAACGGATCGAGAAGTTGAGGAAAGAGAAAGAGGATTTGCAAAAGAAGTTTAATAAGTTTCGCGGTGATAAGATCCAGTGGGAGGCGAAAGAAGCGAATTATAAGGCGCAGGTATGTTTGATGGTTTATTGTGTTTGGTTTTGGATTTGTGCGGGGTTTTATACGTTTGGTTTTAGATCGAGTTGCTTTCGTTGGAGCGGGATGATTTGGTTCAAAAGATGGCGGCTAAAAAGGAAAATGGCGGCGATTTGAAATCTGTTGACGACAAGTAAGTTATTGAGTTTTTTTTATTTATTATTTTTGTTTTTGTATTTTTTATTGTTAATGGGTAGGTTTTTGACTGCGAAGGAAGGATTGAAGTGTAAATTAATAGAACTTGAGAAGCGATTAGATGAAAGGACGGAAAAAATGGCGCAGTTGAGGGAAGAAATGGATTTAACGAAAAAATCTTGCGAACAGGAGATGTCTGCTTTGCAATTTCAGTTGAACACCGAAACACTTAAACATCAACAAGCGTTGAAGGTAAATATTTAAATTTAAATCATATTTCAACCTAATGATTTTTATTTTTTTATTTTTAGGAATGTAATGATCAAGAGCAGCGGATGAAAGAAATGCAGGAATGCATCAAAAAGCAAGATGTGACGATAAATCACACGGAAGATAAGTTTAAAATGATTCAAGACGAACGGGAAAGGGAACAAACCGAACAGTGGCGACAGGTATTTTTATTACTTTAATTATTTTTGAATTTTTGGTTGATTTTTTTTTTGTTTTTGTTTTTTTCTAGCTATCTGAACTCAAGCAGGCACTGTTGAGTAAAGATGAAGATAGCGCCAAAACGGTATTATCTGTAGGTGTTAGTTTGAGTTTGTTCTTCGTTTCTGACCAGAAATGTTAATTTGTGCTTTGTTAGTCTATTGTGCTTCTCGAAGAGGAACACGCTCGTAGTGAAAAGTTTCGAACTGAAGTTGAGGATCTCAATTCTACCGTGTCTCAGTTGGAATTGCACGTTTCTCAACTTGAGGCTGACAACGAACAAATGAAACTAATCATAGTCAAGCTGACAAAGTGAGTTGCTATATGTACTTAGTATTATGACATTTATTCTAAATCTTAATGTAGATAAATAAAAAATATTTTTTCTTTTCATTTTTCTTTCTCATTTTTTCTTTTTAATAAATCAAAGTGTAGATTTTTATGTATATATACACAGCACCTTTCAACATTACCTACATTATGCTTTTCACTTATTTATAGAGAAAAGGACGAGTTATGGAAAGAAAATTTTGAAAATAAAGCGCATGTTACTATTCAGATGGTGAATTCGGCTGATATTACTCAATGCACACAGTGCAAAGTTGACTTTGGTTACGGAGTCCTCCTCAGGAAGGTAAAAATAAAATAAAATCGGAATAAATTTTGGTTTTATTGTGCTATTAATTATCTCCACAGCACCACTGTCGCCTGTGCGGGCAAATATTCTGCTACCAATGTGCGAATCATTGGGTTTTAACGCCAAACAGCAAAGAAAGTGTCCGAGCTTGTAACGAATGCTTCGCTAAGAATGATGCTTCGAACGAAGTTAAGCCTAGCGTGTTAAGTGATGACGTTCAGGACCGCAGTACTGGTAGAATTCGGCGATTTAATGACTGTAAATTTGTAAAATAATATATTTTTTGTTTGTTTAGATGAAGCAAGTGGTAGCATATCGTCTTCGGTCACTGATTTACCCGCTGCTAGTAATGAAGTAGCTCAAAAGTAATTTTTAATTTTTAAAGTTTATAATCATAGAAATAATTCGTTTTATTTTCATCTTTGGAAATAGATCCGATGATTTTCATGTAATAACGGACCAAGAGTTGACTGAATCGATGAAATCTTCGAGCAGTTCACTCTCCTTAAGTGATAACCAAGATAAGTAAGTATACAAGGCCACAATTCAGAGCTTTACAGTATAATAATATGTATTTTTGTCACCAGTTTGATATTAAACGAAGTATGGACCGAAGATGACATACGAAATTCAACCGCTCCGACAAAGACATTACGAATCGGGCCGAGGAAAAAACTTGCTATTCCAGTATACATTGAGAAAGTAGGAGAGGGAATTTTAAAGTGGAGTTTCACCTCGAAACCGAATGTAAATATTTAAATATTTAAATATATAAATCGTGCTCTATCATGTTTGTTTATTTCGTAGTCGATTGGTTTCTCTGTGATGTTTCATTCCTCCATGGAAGATATTTTTTCATCGACTGCGTCCGAAGTTCTGTTGAGTGAAAGTCGCGTTAATTCGCACAAACACGAAGTGGCGGGCCAATTAGTTCCGCGACGGACCGGCTGCTATACTCTCGTTTTCGACAACACTTTTTCCAAGTAAGAAAACCGTTGGGTTTAATAAGTGGAATTAATTTTGATTCGGTTTGTAGGTTCTATCCGAAACAAGTTACACTTTTTGTAGCTTACGATACCGTATCCACCTAAAATCAAGACGCTTGTTTTTAATTTATTCTTTATTGTTATTATAGACTATAAACTGAAAATGTATTCAGCAGTTGTTGCAATTTTTGAATTTTTTTTTATTTTTATTTTGTAAAATCAAAATATTTAGTCGATGTTGGCATGGTCTACGTTTGTCTCATAACTGCAAAGAGAGAGAAATATTTATTAAAAATAATAATGCGCTTTGCATTAAAATCGATTTTTAGTTATTAATTTTATTTTATTTCACTCACTTCTTTAATAACTTGCGATAGTTTTTGATTTGGTCGTTTTTCTTTAAGAGGATCTTCTTCATGTTGTTGTAGGCAGTCGTTTGGTTGAAACTCAGTTCCAATTCCTAATTAAATAAAAAAAATTTAAAAATGTTTTTGAAAATACCATAAATGCTCTCATTGAACGCGGGGTTCCAAAGCAATGTGGGATCCTTTACAATGCGGGTCTTAATTGGCTATAACGACTGAATTTAACATCTAAATTGACCAAACTAACTGAATTCAACTAAAATAACTGCCCAAATTGATCCAAATCACTAAAATAACTGCCCAAATTGATTAAAAACACTAATACAACTGCCTAAATTGATCAAAAACACTAAAATAACTGCCCAAATTCATCAAAAACACTAAAATAACTGCCAAAATTGATCAAAAACACTAAAATAACTGCCCAAATTGATCAAAAACACTCAAATTGATCAAAATCACTAAAACAACTGCCCAAATTGATCAAAATCACTAAAACAACTGCCCAAATTTATCAAAAACACTCAAATAACTGCCCAAATTGATCAAGATCACTAAAATAACTACCCAAATTGATCAAAAACACTGATTGAATTCAATATTTAAATTCAATAGAGCGCGGGTGTTCTATCAGAGCATCTACAGTAATTAACACTGAATTGTTAACCAGCTGAGCCGTTTCCAACTGCATTTTAACTTTCAATAATTCGTGTTTGGTCTTCGCCAGCTCGGTTTCAAGTGCTGGTTCCTTCGAATCGCCCTCCATGTTGGAAATTCGCATCTGCAGTTGTTGCAATTGTTTCTGCATTTCGTCCACTTCGTTATTGCCACCCGTTTGCTCCTTCTGGGAACGCATTAGTTGCAATTCGGCTTCCATCACGAGCATTTGCTCATTCAAAATGCTCTTCTCTTTAATAGCTTCTATGGCCTTGACATTTAAAAATGCAAATTTATTAATAAATTTCACTTTTAAAAACGATTTTATTAATTATACTTTCATTTCGGCCGATTGCCGTTTGGCCTCTGTCATCTTATTCTCCTCGATTAATTCGTCGATTTTCTTCTGCAAGAGTTTCGTCCCGGCCGACTCGTTCATTGGCACCAATTTGGTTCGTGTTGGCGACGCTGCGCTCTTTTCAGACGTTGCGCCCGTCAATTCCTCGTCTTCGAATGTTTTTATTCGCTTTAACAGCTCGCTTTAACGAAATAAAATTTATTTTGTTCAATTTCCACCGATTTTAATCCACAATTTCATCAATTTAAACCTATTTTCCAATTGTGCCGTGTCAGCCACCAGCTTTAAATGCCATTGTTCCGCTTGTTGGAACAATTGACGAAGTAGAATCGCATTCGTGTGCGAAGAATTAATCAATTCGGACTCGACTTCGCCACGCACGGTGCCCTGCACGTCTCGTAAAATCTCCTCCACTTCTTCTTTGGTGAATGTTTCGTCGACGAGTCTTCGGGGAAAGAATTTTTATCAAACAAATTTGTTTATTTTGGTCATTTAAATGCGTAAAATTAATTTTATTAAACCTTGCATTTATTATATCTCTGAAAAGAGAAGAAATGGTTCGAAGACATTGAATTCTTTGGAACCTCGCAAAGCGAATATAGCCGATAATAGACTGATGGTGATGTTCGTTCAACCCTAAATCCGCCTGTAAAGAATAAAAAGGTGAGAAAAAAGATTTTTTTTTCAAAGTTTTGCACTCACCATTTGAGGTTTTCCCACTTAGTTGCAATGTTTGTAGTTATTTTGTAACCATGACAACAAATGCACAGTTTCCTCACCAGGCGAAGACGAGAAGGGCGCGCGGATTCCCAGCAGGTTTGGATAAAGGAAAAATTTGCTGCCGGCAGATCACCTTCATTCCGCCAAAATGGCGTCGTCGGGTAAGTGGAATCTTTGCTATTGCGAAAACTTTATTCGTGCTCATATTGATATTTAGACGCCGGATTGCGAAGTTGTAATCAATTTTAGCAATTTACACTCCCGATATTTAATTTAAAAGGGTGTGTCGCAATTGAAAGTCACTTTTTTCAGTACAAATCAAACTTTGCCGTTGAGTGCAAATAGCGTAGCAGTGGCGGCCTGATGCCTCGTGGGGCCTCTACCCTTCACCAGCGTGATACGCGGATGTAGGCCTAAAAATGAAACGCATGATTTTGACCAAAAACCGATTCAAACATTAACAAATGCCGATTAAACTCTTTGAGTATTTATTAAATACCAACATATGTCGAGAAAAAAATATGTCCGCGTATCACGTCACCTTGGGAAAGCGCAAACGATAATTATCTATACAAATATGTACTTTGCATTTAATTAAGCTTGGCGCATATTCACTATCAACTTAAAGCACAAAGAATATGAAATTTTGTTTTTAAAAATAAAATAATATAAAAAGAAATTCTATTTTTCAATTTTTTTTTTCAATTTTTTTTCAATTTTTTTGTAGGTAAAAAAGGTAAAAGAGTCAAAGGAAAAACCATTGATCTGCATACTTTTTTGGCGAATGAAACTGACAAACCTCAAGCTGGATATGCGGTGGCAAAATCAACAAAAAATTGGGCGGATGAGATGGAAAACGAGCAGCAGGATGGTAACAGAGTGGAATTAGTGGCCAAATATCGAGTAAAATGACTAAATTGTTTCGGTTTTGTAGCTGTTTCTCAAGATAAATATCCGGGGTTAGATGGTGCCTTCTCAACGGACAAATATGTCTTGCCCACAATGCCTCGCGCTTCGAGAGATCCGTGCAATGATCTGAGTATGATTCCGAACAAACCACCTTACACAGCTTTTGTGGCGAATTTGTCGTACGAGATCGATCAGGAAGATATTGCTGCATTTTTCAAGCACTTAAGGGTGAAGTCGATTCGTTTGCCTCGCGAGGGGCCGGATTCCTCGCGACATAAAGGGTTTGGTTACGCTGATTTTGAAGATAGGGAGTCGTTGATAGAAGGCTTAAAAATGAATGACGAGGTAAATGATGGGTGTGAGTTGTGTTGTGACGTTTGTTTAAATTGTTTTTATTTTTATATTTATTTAGCCACTTAGAGGGAGAAAAGTTAGGATTCATGTTGCTGAAAGTCAAGGTGGGAATTGGGATTTTGTTTGTTTGATTGGATTTTTTTATTTAATTTTTTTAAATTTCAGATAATGATCGGGATAGAGACAGGAGAGATGATAAGAGTGATCGCACAGTCGGGGATTGGAGAGCTAGAGACGATTTACCGCCAAAAGACGATAGATACAGTAGAAATGGTAAACGATGTTGGTTTTAGGTGTTTTGGTCACTTCCAGGGTTCTCGGAACTAAAAAAAGATTTAAAAAATCGAGACCAAATGTCGATTTTTTTTTTTTTTTGTCGAAAAGATCAATTTTTGGGCTAAATCTGTAGATTTTTCGTACTGTCGCAATGACGTAGTTTGGTCACAGCGGATTTTCCGGGAACGAAACCCTAGTGACTTGAAAATGTGGCAAATTTGATGAATTTTGAATTATTTTGCGAAATTGGTTTGACTTTGAGTTTAATTTTGAATTATTTTGTAGAGCCGGAACGTTTTTCTGATCGATCGGACCGAGATTGGCATTCGGGGGACCGAGGAGGTGATAGAGATAGAGGTGGCGAAAGAGGCTCTTATACAAGTCGCAATTATGAACGAAATCGAGATGACCGAGGCCTTAGTACTGAGCGCCCATATTCCAGTGCTGGAGATCGAGATCGCGGTTACGATCGTGGCGGGTACAACAGAGACCGAGATCGCGGCGGTTTTGACCGTGACCGCGACCGCGATGGTTTCGATCGTGGTAATTAATTACATTAATTAATAATTATTATTATTACGGATTTTTTTAAACCTTTTTTTAATTTCAGGGTATCAGAGGGGATCGGCCCGACGTGACTATCGTGACGATAATCGTCGCGATGACAATCGACGCGATGATCAACCGTGGGGTCATAACGAAAGGCGAGATGATTTTCGACGCAGAGATAACAATGATAGAGGAAGCACTTACGAGAGGGATCCTGAGAAAGGAGGTGCGCTCGATAAATTGGATTAAAATTGAATTTTGTTTTAATTTTGTTTGTTTGAAGGATCCGAAACGCAGCGCGAGAGGCCTAAGCTTATCATAAAGCCGAGATCGGTGCCGGTCGACGCACCGAAGGAGTCGCCTCAATCGAATTCGTCGATATTTGGTGGGGCACGGCCGGTGGACACTGCAGCACGTGAAAGGGAAATCGAAGCGAGATTGCAGCAAGAAAGGGAAAGTAAATTTTCGTCGGCACGCGAACGGGAACCAGAAACTGAGCGTAGAAGTTTCGAAGTTGACAAGTGGGATAGGTAAAGATGTGAAAAAAGTGGAATTGTGTCGTGGATTAATGTTTTTATTGTTGTTTTTTTTTTAATTTTGTAGAAAAGATGATAGATCGGAAGATTCGTACGAATCGGAAAGTCACAGGCGCGAAGACTTCGAAGAAAGTCCATCGGAAAGAGTAGTTATTAAGAAATCGAACAGCGCGGGTGGTGCTTTCGTTCGAAGTAGTCCGCGATCATCCACTTCAAGCCACAATATGGGTACTTTATATGGAATTAAATCATTTTTTCATTATTTTTTCAAGTTTTTTAAAAACTTTTCAACTATTTTCAAGTTTTTTCTCACTTTACAACATTTTTTCAACTGTTTTCCATTTTTTTTCAACACTTTTTCAACTATTTTACATTTTTTTTCAACATTTTTTCAAATTTTTTCAATTATTTTTCAAATTTGTTCTCACTTTTGAACATTTTTTCAACTATTTTTTTCACTTTTCAACTATTTTTTCAACTATTTTTCAATTTTTTTTCACTTTTCGACCTTTTTTCAACTATTTTTCCATATTTTTCTCACTTTTCAACATTTTTCTCACTTTTTAAAGCCCACCGACCGGAGAGCGAGCGGTCAGCAAATTCGCATTCGGAGCAAGAAGATGACAAGAGTGAGAAATCAACACCCATAGGTAAACCACCCTCTCCTAGGAAGGAAGATAACAAAGCCGTTCCCGCTCCACCCCCGAAGGAAAACGCGTGGCAGAGAAAAAACGTTCACGACGGAGAAAAGGAGAACCGATACAGCAACACAGTTCCTCGAGCCAAACGCAGCAGCAGCATCAGCAGCAATACGAGCAGCGGGGAGAGAGACTCCAGTCGAAAACCAGCCCACGATAGACCCCCGAGCGGGCGCCGAAATGACGGTAATTTACTCGACACCCGCTAAAATTCTCCGATTAAAGTTTTCATTCCGTTCAACCAGATGGCAACCAGAGAGAGGAAGGCGGCGGCGGCAGGCAGGAGGAGTTCAGGAGAGAGGACAGTGCGACGCAGCGACGCAACGTGTCGGAAAGAGGAAGTGGGAGAATGGGGAGCGGATCGAATCAGGGATCGAATCAAGGACGGGGAAACCACGAGAGAAATTCGAACCGTCGCGATAATGCTTCGTCTCACAATAATCGCAGCTCGCACGATCAAGGGGATAAGAAAGTGGCGGAAATGCCCAAATATGAGGAATCTAAAGCGCCGGTGAGTATCGGGATGGAATGAATGCTGCGGCGCTTGTGTTTGAGTGGGCGAGTTTGATTAGATTTAGTTTAGTTTGGTCTGTTTTTTCGCTTTTTTTCGTCTTTTTTTGGTCTTTTTTGCCTACTGGGAGTTAAAGTGCAGTAAGTAATTATTTTTTTTTTAAGTTTTGGTTTTGTTTGTTTGGTTTTTTTGTGTTTTTTTTTAGTTATTTGTTTATTTTTTGGTTTTTTTGTGTTTTTTTTTTTAGGTCTATGCTTCAAGCAACAAGTTTTCCTTGTTGAATGACGATGGCGTAGATAGAGAAAGTGAATCTGATTGATCTAGATGGTTCTTAATTTGGTTCTAGGTAAATGTCGGATTAATAGAATTTTTTTTTTTCTTTTTTTTTTTTTCGGTTTTATTTTTCGTTTCTTTTATGGATTTAAATTATTTTTTTTCTGGGGAATTTTTTTTTTTGTGTTTGGGGAATTTTTATTTTTCAATTTTTTTTTATTTGCACCTGTTGACCAGCACAGGTTTAGGATTTAATGAATTGAATTGATTTAAAAAAATAAATATATATAAAATAAAAATAATAAAAATTAAAAAAAAAAAAAATGCACAAAAAAAAAAGAAGAAAAATATAAATAAATTTATGAGAAAATTTCCTTTACTTTTTTCAAAATGGAAGCGACAGCTAATTTTGTTTTTCTACTTTTTTGTTTTTGTTTTTTAAATTTATACTTGAGAAAAAAAAAAATATTATATCGCTTAGTTTCATTTAAATTTAAATCTATTCGTTTAAAAGTTTTCTTACCTTTTATTTCTTTTTTTTTTTTTAAAAAAATAAATAAAATAAAATAAATAATGGAAATAATTTTTTATTTTCATCGTGTTTAGTTTCGTGTTTATTCAGTTTAAAGAAAAAAAAAACGAAAAAAGCAAAATAAAAATGTTTAAATTTGTTTAAATTTAAAAATATTTTGCTATTTTTTCTTTGGGAAGTTGAAAAATCGTAATTGTGGGTGTTATTCCAAATCCGCCTGATCGAGCTGTCATTTTTTTATTTTGGGGGGTTTGGTGTTAATGCTGTACTAAAGCGACAAATTAATTTTGTGCTTTGCGTATTAAAAAATAAAAGAAAAATAAACAAAAAAATTAATATCTTTTAGAGTGGAATCACGTGATCCAATGCAATATTTCAAATGCAGTAGATGTGACCAGTAGTTTATTAAAGTAAAATTGAAAAAAAATTATAATATATTTTGATGGATCATGTGATTTCTAAGTTTGCCTAATGTGCTGGAAAAATACGGCTAGAATTTTTTATCTCATTTACTTTATATAAAATCTTAATTAGGGTGCACTGTTATAAGACACTTGTTTATCACTTCTGTTATAAGTATAAAAAAAATGAAAAAAAATGAAAAATGAAAAGAAAAAAAAAGAAAACATCTCAATTTGTGAATACATAATGAAAATAATACCAATGTTTTATTCTTTGCCAAATCTTTGACTCACATTTAATATGTAATTAAATATACTTGTAATAATAAAACCTCCATTGGTACTGAAGATGATTATTATTTTTTATTAATTTGACTAGGATTTTACGTAATAAACATTTTTCTACCCGATTGACAGTCATATTTTTGCATAAACAACAGATTTTTTTGCGATTTAAGCGTTGATGAATTGCGTGTGTTGCGCGATTAAATAATCGACGATTTGCTCCTCGATGTCGTGCGTGGAATTCGGTTCCAGTTCAAGTTTGTCGCATTGCGATTCAGTTACCATCCATACGACCATCTTGCGGGTTTCGAGGATATTAGCGATCACCATCTGCGATTAGATTTTATTTTTTTAAATAATGGATTTTAAGTTTTTCTCAATTTTTTTTTGTACATTGTGTCCGTAATTCCTCAGTGCGTCTCTGGCTTTATCGATGAGAATTTCTGGATTAGTTTCTAGTTTGAATGATGCGATGAATGCTTCTCGGGCCCATTTTTTCACTAATGGGCGCAGCATTTTGGGTACCATCTGAAGGTTGAGCTGCAGAGGTGTTTTGGATGCAATTTTGTGTGTAGACTGAAAGAAATAAGGAAATATTGGCCAAATTTGTCAACATTCATCAAAATTGGGAAATGTATGAAAATTGTGGCGAAATTTGTCAAAAGTGTTTCAAAATATCTCGAATTTTGTCCAAATATCTCAGAATTTATCAAAATATCTCTGAATTTGTCAAAATTGTGGCAAAATTTGTTGAAATTTGTCAAAATATCTCAAAATTTGTCAAAATTGTGACGAAGCTTGTCGAAATTTCTCAAAATTTCTCAAAAATTTCTCAAAACATCTCAAAATTTTGACAACTTTTAACAAGGGGGCCAAATTGATTCAGATTTTATCTATAAATTTTCAGAAATTTTTGGTACCCCAGTCTGAGGCCCCAAAAGCTCCCTCTGTTTTCAAGGAAATATATTTTAGACTGGTTGCATTTGTGCGTTTACCATTTCCTTCATTGGGAGATAAAAGTCGGACACAGCTGCGGCTAAATAAAACATAGCTCTTCCTCGTACGTTTGTTAACGCTTCAGCTGCGGCTTTCAAGAACCATAAATAATCGTTCAATGTTGTGAACGGTACTGAGAGCATCAAATCGTGCGACTTGACATATTGAAATTTCTCTAAAACTGGGAAAATTCGGTCGATGGCTTCGTCCGATACTAAAAACATTAAAAAAAATTGTTTGTTTTATCGAAAATTTCGTGTACATTTTAAATCTTTTTACTTTCTACGGTTCGTTTTCCGTTTTCGTCGACGTTTGTTTTTAAATAATCCAAGAAATTCCCTATCGCGAAATGTCGTTTGAAAGGTTCCAACGATTTCAAACGAAACAGAAAAATCACCGCGTAACCACGATCCAAAAATATTCTGAAAATTTAAATAATTTTTACTTTATTTTCCATTTTATTTTAATTTTTTTATACTCGGCCGAAGCGGAGCCGCGAGTTCCAGCGCTGAAATTGTCAACATATCGCACGGTTTGTTTTTCCAGAGGTACAGTTGTTCCACCCGACTACTGAAAGATAATTTTTTTTAAACATGATAGTATTTTATCAACAAACTTGATCAAACTCACTGTAACGAGCACAACTCGGCGGCCATTTTCTGCATGCTTACCCACAAATTTCAACATTTGGGCACGATAAGTTTCATAATCGTCCGGTTTTCCACAGATATAAAAATCCTCTTCTGAAAATTCATTAATAATGTTTTCAGCATTTGAACACATTTTCCAGTATAAAATCCCCAAATATATTTCCCCTGATAAAATTACAGCTGCAAAAGTTCATAGAAATAACCGAGTAGCTTTTACAATCTTGTGATTGGTTGAATGAAAACCAATAAAACCTTATATAATTCAACCGCCAAATTCAAATCAAAATACAAACACTTATTCATTTAATGTTAATATTTCTGACAATATTTAAAGATTTATTTTTGATTTTTAAGTTAATCATTACTCCACGCACGTTTTTTTAGAAACTATATCTCAAAATCGTGACATCAGCCCTACATAGAATTTAGTCGGAAGGAAAAACCAACTTCTGATAACGAATTACTTTTTTCTTCGGGATTTTTCGTTCTTTTTTCTTACTAATAACCACTGAAAAAAGAAATCAAGATTTTTTTCTCTATAAACCTTTATTTCCTTTGCTGATAACACGATGCAAACAACATTTCTGCACAGGAAATGCACAATACTTTTAATTTCCTGTTTAACTAAGTCAAAAGTTACCACTGATTCAAATTACCGTGTGATGTTGAACCATCAAGTCGAAAATTACGAGCTAAAATAGAAAAATGAACCGAAGAACAATTCTGCAATTATTGACATTTATTTCATTGTTGTCTCAAGGTAAAAGATCCCACACGCTTATTTACAGAACATTGCATTAATTTAATGCAGTGTTCTGTTAACAAGCGTGTGGCATTTGACACTTTTAGGATTATCACTGGTATGTTTCAATGTGCACATCAATGGCAAACAATGCGACCGTGAAGATATTGTGTCCCAATCGATGCGGACGATTGAAGAGTGCTGTAAACCAGGACTTGGAATTGCATATTCTTCTGGCGGACCAGCAAATTGGCGCACTGGTTTGTTTGATTGTACACCATGTTCAGCAACACAGGGTAAGTTAAAATCGAAATCGAACAACCGTAAATGCTCTGATAGAAAACCCGTGTTACATTGACAAACCTGATTTTCCCCGCGTACTAACAGAGACCCGCGTACTAATAATAATAACAATGTTTAAAAACTTGTATACATTTATCAAGAATGTTTAAAATTTGGCTAAACTCATCAAAATTGTTCAGAAATTTGACTAAATTTATCAAAAATGTTTAGAAATTTGACTAAATTTATCAAAAATGTTTAGAAATTTGACTAAATTCATAAAAAAAAGTCTAAAATGGTCAGAAATTCGACTAAATTTATTTTAAAAAAAGTCTAAAATGGTCAGAAATTCGACTAAATTCATTAAAAAAAAAGTCTAAAGTGGCCAGCATTTACGGTAGTTTATTGCATCATAATTTAATATTTCTTGTCGTTTATGTAATTCAAGTCACTGTGAACGGTAACTGGGGTGGCTGGAGCGAGTGGTCTCCACCGGGTTGCTCAGTATCATGCGGCATCGGAACACAATTACGTAAACGAGAATGCGACAATCCAAAACCTGCCAACGGAGGTCGGGACTGTCCGAATGGCTTAAGTGGACGATTTGGAAGAAAGACTTGCTTCCTTCAACCGTGTGAAATCCGTAAGACATTTTGAATTTATTAATTTACTATAAGTCATGCCCGTGTCGGTTTTATCAAAATATTGATAATAAATAATACATAATGAGATTTTTGAACAGCAGTTCAATCTTCTTGGATCTTGAAAATGTTGAATTGTGATTTCCATCTTTTTGTACGTTGCCTCGTGTGTTGCCGTGCAGCGCACGGTGCATCCTGACTATCAATTGTTGCTTTTCTGCCTAACTCACTATGCTACAAATACAAGTAAACACTTAGGTTTTGCTGATTTGCCAGATTATTACAGAAAATAATTACTGAGAATTTGTCAATATTGTGCTTTATTAAAAAATAACAATCTTTCTTAGTGTAAAACAAAAATGGCGGAGTTAATCGTTTCCAAAATATCAAATAACGCCCTCTGTAATTAGCAATCAGAATGTATACCAATATGTGAGATCTGATGTGTGCTTTTTTGATCTTAATAACTACTTTCTATCATTTTAGCAACAACCACTGCAGAAAGTACAACAACCACAACCACAACTCCAATTCTAACTACGACA
>JAQIXU010001044.1:0-21314 GCA_034701245.1 Strigamia transsilvanica | reverse complement strand
CTTCCTGCCTTGTAGCTGTGAGGATGCATTGTATTTTACTCTGTATTTAATCAACATTAAACCATTTATAACCAACAGCTTTGAGATATAAATTGTTGCCGGTTTATATTGCAATATAAATTGAAATACAAGGTATCCATTTGCAATGAAGTACAATGTAATTAAAATTAAAGATAATGTATTATTTGTTCGCCTTAATTTACAGGTGAACAAACATTTTATCTGAGAAATTTTTTTAAAAAAAATCTTTTTAATTTAGTGGGATTTCCTTTTTTTTTAACTTTTTATTTTTCCGGAAAATCAATTCAAAGGGAAAATTTAATTTCACTTTTTTTTTGCCAACTTATTTTTTAATTTCATTTTTAATTCTGATTAATGATTTGTGAAGAACCTGTTAAAAAAAATAAAGCACATAACTAATAACCTTAAGTATTGCCAGCAAACACATATTTGTTGATGCAAAAATATTAATAAATATGAAATTCTTAATGTCAGCTCCTTTGGGGATTACGCAGGAGATATTAATGAGTGCGGCTATGTCGCAGCCATTACCAAGAAATGCAAGCCGAAGAGAAAGTAACCAAAACAAATGAGCAAAAGCAGAATAACAAAACATTAAACGTACTAATACCTGAATAACTTGGCAAAGAAACAAAAGACGTAAATAAAAAAAAAACCACAAGTACTTCCAATACTGCAAACACTGCCTTCTTGTAACCGGATGAACGAGCGAAGCGTAGAAGTCCGCTTGTTCTTGTTCCAAGAATTTTGGCACTCTTATTATATACGATGCCCCTCTATACCTTTTGTAAAAAATGGGTCTACCACCAAGTCGATTTTATTGAATGAAAAGCTGTTCTTGCTGTTGCGTTTCATATTGGTACTATGTTATTTTTTATATTGTCTGAGCTGTGGTCTTTAGAAATGGCCAGTGAAAAAAAGTACGTCGAGAAAACTAGATAACGCAAGAGTTAGTTGAATACCTCATGTGTTCAGTCAATATGTGCTCGTTTCTGTACATCCGCCATTGATTTTCTAACGGATCGGCACTAAAAATATTTTTAAACACAATTCTTTTTGTTATTTCTTACGATGATTGTGAAAAAATGCATGACAGAATGACCGAATTTGCTTTAGTACGATAGTGGTGCGTCGAATCTTACCATTCCAATAAAACGCTGCAACTGCTTTACGTTTTTCGGAAGTGGGTACTCCACGATTGCTTTAAAGTTAGGTTAGGTAGAAGGGGCCTAATCCAAACTTTTTCACTAGGTGCTTAAGGAAGGGAGAAAAAAACATTTGTGTGATACAAACCCTTTTAAAGCCTGTCTCTAAACTGAGAGGATCACTTGACCTGCGGCTATTAGAGGTCAGGCACTAATTGGACTCAAGTTGCCAATAGAATTACTGTTCGAGGTAACATGTCGAAAGAGCGAACGTCTAGCCAGTAATGGTCACAAGAACTAACTGCGTATTTGTTACTTTAAACAATTTACACATTTATTTACTGGAATTTAAACTTGTTGAAATATTTTAAACCAGTCTAAATGTAAGATTTTACATGTTAAATTCGGCATTAGAACTGGTTTATAAAATCTAAACAAGTTTAAATGACTTTTTGAATGCGCCTAGTGTGTTATTGCGAAATAACAAAATGAGACTGAAAGAAAATGTTTCACTTCTACTGTGTGGTCTTAGGCACACGTTCTTTTTTTCCCCAGAGAAGTTGTATCTCGAATCGGCAACGTCGTTAAAGTGCAGTTAAAAGTGTTGACCAAAATGTTTTTCGACTTTTAAAATTGCACCAAAATAAAAACAACTATAACCTGATCATTTTCTCTTCAGGTGATCACGCCACCTATTGCGCTATTTGTGTTTACAGCCGGTAAAACTGCATCTTAGTCGGCTTGTTTTCAGTGCGGATAAAAGCTTTAAGCCAAGAGAAAATTTTTCTGTTATGTCTAATTAAAACTACAGTAATATTGGAATTATTTCTCACATTTCTATTTTTTCTATAGACGCTAGCATTTCTAAATTCCTATTCATTAAAAAAAACACGTAAATGCAAATCTAATAACAAATGTGCATAATATTAATCATTTCCATTCAATCCGAAAGTCATTACCCTAAAACTATTTTTAAAATTATCGCTGCCACATTAGTTATTACTTTTTCCTAAAACCAATTACGTAATTCTACAGCATATACTGAAAGAAACCAGCATCAACGCCCTAAGGATCGTTTTACCAATATTCTATACATCTACATATAATCGTAATTATTTATCGATTGAGTAGCTATATTCACAACTGTCACAATTTTCAATACCCTTTAAGACCACATTATCACTAAAATATCATAATTCAGTAGCGATAGAATCTTAACTGTTCTTTTTTTGGCAAGAAAAATTCTTTTTCTTACTCTGAAAAAAATTGAATTTGAACATTGCACATATGTTTATTTCAGTTTAATCAAAGTTTGATTTTTTTTTAGAGTTGAGGAGCAGAAATCCTATTCAGAGGTCACCACATCTTTAACCCGACGGACATCCGAGCGTTTGCACGTCTCAGAACTTATTGCCGTCATTCTGCTTTACCCCGTTGAACCTCACAACACTCCAGAGGCCTCGAGACGCAATGGCAAGATTCGCATAAATGTGTCTCTTAATTAGCTTTTTATTATTCGCAATTTCCGCTACGTTCGTTCCTATATTTTAACCGTTACGACATCTCCATAGGCAAGGGAAAATCCGGCTAATGCACCGATAATTAAAGAGAAATCGAAAATCGATCGATCGGTCGTTTTCCGCGTTTCACATTTATTTCAGTTGGCAGTCGTCCCTCTCTAATCATGCAGTGTTTATCAATTACAACAACAATATTTGATTTCCTGATTATAAATGGTGGAACGTTGGAACGTGTAATCGGATTTTATACGGCTGTTTCTAAAGTCAGTTGCAGATTACCCATAAGGCATGTTAGGGCGTTCCATCATTTATTTTATTTTATTAAAAAATCATTATTTTGTTAGTAATTAATCTTTTCACTAAAAAAAATGCAATTTTTTGCTAAAAATTTGTTTTATGTCTAAAATTTACAGTTTTATGTCTAAAATTTACAGTTTTATGTCTAAAATTTACAATTTTATGTCTAAAATTTACATTTTTATGTCTACAATTTACAGTTTTATGTCTAAAACTTACATTTTTAAGACCACAGTAGAAGTGAAACTTCCTGACACTACCGCGAACACTTCCACGCACTTCCGTCACATTCTTCGTTACATTCTTCATTGCACTTCCGGTTTGGAGTCACTCCTACCCCCGCCAAAGAAGTTTCACCTCAATACAAAAAGTGGTTAATTTTATAAATAAATGCATCTGAGCAGCTAAAAAGTAGACTTTTTGTAACAGGTCCGACCAGTGTGTCCCAGAATCCACAAGTGTATAAATGTTCCACTATTATAATAAGTGGTAAATAAAATTACAAACAATCGAGCATCTTGCAAGCCAATTATCAACTAAACTGATGAAACCCTGCAACGTGAAACTATGAGGTTCAATTTCCTAATCTGTTGCACACATAATTGTGATAGCAAAATCTATTGCACACTGCAGATCTGCAGCAGTATGTCTTCCCCATTTTGTGAGCCTTTGCAGAATGCTCTCTTTGTTTGATATGTCTTTATGAGTTCCAATCTTGAGAAAGTATTACTATACTCTGTTTTGAAAGAAACCTAAGACAAACTCGGCACCTTGCGACAAAACTATCTCGTGATCCGTGTGGTCTGTAGAGGGCAAATGAGAGGTCTGGCACAAATGCCTCGACTGTTTGTTATCTAGCCACAGTCGTGCATTCCTATATTTGTCGGTTTCCAAGATATAAGACAAATAAAGGAGGTAGAAAAATGCGATAGACATATCTTTGGCGATTTTGCTGGCGTTAAGTCGCAACTGATGACACTCTTGATGGGAATGCTATTTTCTGAAAGCTATTTCGCAGTTGGAGACACATCTGAGACGCTGCTGCAGAGGATACATCATAAACCAATGCCAGACAATCGATGGCGCGATCAAAACAGCTTTAAGTGTGCTTCCAGTTACAGAATAAATCTTGTTATTTTTTAAGTTTCAGCTATTTGGCTTCGCACCGCATTATGCAAACACGAATTCACGACGTCACTATAAAACAAAGGCCGGAGGTGAGAAAAATCTTTATTGTAGATTGGTGAAATTCTTGAGAGTTTAATTAATTTCCAAACATGGATCTGGATTCTTATCAAGTTTTTTAGACTATGCGGGTTCCAATAAACTCCGGTGGTGATACTTGTACAAGAAGGAACCGTTTTGAATGAGGCTGTTCTGTTTGTTCGGAAAGGTTAAGTGTTGAATTTAATTTTAATTACTGTTTGTTCAGCTCAATATTAAACCTGTTTACTTTAAAGTTGTAACGTCAAGTTTGAAAAGTCTCTTCTACAACTCCAAGTTGTCGAGAAGCCGCTACTTTGTTCAGAGTTGTAAAAAACCAGAACAAGTGTGGACACAAGAGTTTCTAAAAGTTGGGTCGTTGGGTGGTCAGTCGCCAAGTGACCCATAAGGAACAGATATTGGATCACAGACGACTTACACACAAAATAATGCATCAACCACCTCCTTCGCCTAATCAATATATCAAAACAAATGAAAAACTAGGCGAT
Source organism: Strigamia transsilvanica (assembly GCA_034701245.1). Classification (NCBI taxonomy): domain Eukaryota; kingdom Metazoa; phylum Arthropoda; class Chilopoda; order Geophilomorpha; family Linotaeniidae; genus Strigamia; species Strigamia transsilvanica. The sequence goes on along the minus strand of JAQIXU010001044.1, from coordinate 16,619 downwards.
CTAGGAATTATGTACCTGTAATGCAAAAATCAATTAAAATGTTTGTTTGCGCTCATTTTTCACTCTGATTCGTTCCTAATAAAAGTGGAAAAGAATATAATTAAACGAAAATATATTAAACAGTTACCTATAGAAAAGTGGTTCAAGTGTGAACAAGGCATTAGTCTGGTTTATCTTCTTTAAACCATCTAATCTAAGGATCGAAATGCATATTTCAGACACTAGGTGCATTCAAAAAGTCGTGTTTCAAGTGTTTTGTGTGTTTGAGTTTCTTTTTTGTTATGTTGGGTAATACAAAAACAAAAACACAAACCTAAAACACTTGAAACACGATTTTTTGAATGCACCTACGGTAGTCTTTTGAACAACAAAGTTGTTTAGCGGCTGTCTAACTGCAATAAATTTAGAAAGTCTAGAACGTGTGTTTAAAATTGCAGTGAAACGTGTTTTGCTGTCAAATAAATTTGGTGCGCAATTTTTTAAGTTACATCGCTCTAACCCTCAGTTAAGCTGGCTAGATCAAATGCCATCGAATTAATATGCTGTTCAAAAGTGCTGTTTAGTCTAAATGATTTTCCGAATGCGCTTAAAGAATATTTTGCATATCAAATAACATTTGTTAAATTTAATTGACAGTTACGACTTGATTTGTATTGAAATTGTATTATATATTGAAATGACGCAAATAAATCCATCAATAAATGCCATATGAAATTCCAGCAGCTAATTTTGCCACATTCTGTAACATTAGTTCAATAAACAAAACAAAATAAATTAATCAAATAATTTCAATGATGTAAAAGGATCAAGAATACTAAAAGAAAATTAAATTTTGAGTTTATAAACGTAGATTGCTTCTTTCCCCTTCAACCTTAATAAAACATCCCACCACCGCAATAACTAAACTCTAGTCTAATTCCAAGATAACAGGATTAAACCGCTATTCCATGTTTACATGGGCGAAGTATTCATCATAGTTTAATCAATAAAGTTCTAAAAAGGGTTAGTAAATTGTTTTTTTTTAATAAATTAAAGTTAAAAAATTAAAATTAAAATTAAAATTAAAAAATTAAAATTAAAATAAATAATTCCTGTAAGTAAAAACACGATTATTTTCAACTTACCGTAATGTACCGTCTTTTCAAACAAAAAAAATATATTTCTGATCACAGAAATTAAAATCACCGCATTTATAATGTTAGAGACATTCACATCATCATCGACTATCGAACTATGCATTTTCCCAGAAGATTTCGCAAATTTTGCAAAGAAATTTAATGGTAAAAATATTGGAAATGAGCAGCCCGAGAGCTGCTCGTTATTGTACAAAATGAAGGACCAAACAGCCCCGATTTGTTTAATCGTATGCTAAGTAATAGCGATATTGTTTTTACACTGCTTGAAAACTTAGGCGGTCGTTCCGAACGCTTTTGTCAAGTGCTTGACATTTACACATTAAAAAGGTACATGTTTGTTAGATTCTGAATACCTTTATAATATTTATAATACGATATCATTTGAATAAAAAAAACAAAACAAAAAAACATTACCAAGTATCAACATTAACCCTTGAATGATTAATTGCAAACTCAGTATTTTATTAATTGAAAATTCCACACTAAGAAGAAAACGTGTCGCTCCTTATATCATTCTTAAAAAATGACAAAAAAAATATGCAAAAAAAAAAAAAAATTATAATTAATTTTTCAATTCCGTAACAAAAAAAAATTCTTGTAGAAAAATATAAATCGAAACAATTAGTCACCTCCTTTTTTGATAAATGTACCCTCATCGTCATTTAATTCCCTCCCCATTGCCACCAAACCAAAAAATAAAGAACTATACAATTTAAAAAGTTTATCTTTTTTTAAATAAACAATTACTCAATTATTTATCACAAATCCCAACACAAAAGTCTCTACACACACACACACACACACATTTCGATCGACCACTTTGAGTTCCCACTTGGTGGGAAAAGCACGTGCTGTTACCGTATAGAAAGTATCACAAAAGCGCCTAATTGAGACATTGTACACCTTCAATAGTGTGCAGCACGTGATCTCTTCGCCGTGGCTGCTTTGGCGCATTTTTTCGCCACGACCATCAAACACACAGTCAAGAGAAAGCCCCCGCCTCCTCCGACGGCCAACACCAGCCAATTCATACCGAGAGGATGCGCCCCACATAAAGTAGCATCCTCGTCCGTGGACAAGTACCCGTTCAACGGGCAGTTTCTCACCCCATTGCAGACCAAATCCTGAGAAATGCACACATTGGATCCGGGGCACAGAAACGAACAGGGCGCAGTCACACCAAGTTTGAAGAAAAATTCCCTCTCACTTTGGCGCACTACCTGCGTGATGACCAATTTAAACCGCGTATCCGACTCGACGCTCGTGCGCAATTCGACCAGAAATTTGTTTGCTGCTATGCTCGACGAATCGATAAGAGGTAAATCCACCATGGGTTCGTCTCCACACACCGTGAAGAGCGCGTCGCTCGTGTAATGCCACCCGGACGGAGGAAGTCGAACGTCGATCCGATATGCACTGCAATTACTCGGCATCGTTAGATAAACGAACCACATGTAAACATCCATGTGCGGTGTCACGGGCACTGTCCAAATGCAGCGCACATTCGCACGAGTCGCGTCCAGCTCGTCCGCGTTTCCCGCCGATATCGAACTGGGGTACTCCAACTCGCCCTGATTGGCGATTTCCACCAGGCCGGGTCCGCATTCGGGGCCGTGGAAAAATTCGTACGTGCCGCGGAACGCCTGGATCTTGCGCTCCGACTTGTCTGAGTCTGATGAATTCATTTGATAATAAAAACTCAGGTCTAGGTCAGGTCCCATAGATGCGAAAGTGAGGCTCAGGGGGTCGAAGAGCGAGCTGTTGCACAGACAGATGGAGCCGGTGCTGTCGCGCGAGGACTCCTGGATCACCATTTTGTCCACTTGGTCCGTCAAACACACCTCGCACGTCCGGTTGCCGTTGGTGAAGTGCAGCGACGAGAAAATGACCAAAACTCGCTCCGACAGGAACGAGTCGGCGCGAAATGCGTAATGGCAGTTCAAACTCGACCTGTGTCGTAGTACCAAAGGGTTGAGCGGTGAACCGAAAGCACCGGTCCACGACTTGCTGCTGCGATAGACCTCATCGCACAACGTGTTCGCTACGGGTTCGCCATGTTGGTACGAATCGTAGAAGTCAAACTGCACCCAAAAGTCGAGAGATGAACCCGCGTACGATCCGATCGTGCTCTTAAACTGCACCAACATGTTCGAACCGGAAGACACAAACTCGGCGCTTTCCTCCACGACCGCCCCCCACGTGTCGCAAAAGATGGCCAACACCTTCTTCTCGTCGGGCACCTCGGAGTCGTACACGGCGAGCGACTCGGCGCAGTCGTACGCGGTCGCGATCGCGTGTTTGGGCCGATGGACGCGAAAACTCTTGAAATAAAGTCGGATGATTTGCTCCGGTTCTGCTCGGATTAAGAAGTCGCAGTTGGTGTTCGGCGTGTACCACGTGGCGAGCGAATAAAACCGACGTTCGTGTTCGGACAGGTCGTCCCGACTGTCGAAAACCGAACTGCACGAACCGTTTATCTTGGCCGCACCTGGTCCCTCCCATTTCGGGTTGGGTCCCACGTTGAAATGGAAGCCCGTGTTGAGCATCGGGCCTGCACGGGTGGAGACGAACATGACCAGTAGCCGATTGCCGGACCCCGTAATGGCGTAGGGAAAGCGACCGGAGCCGCAAAACGTGCCGATCACGGGGCTGCTTTCGGTCCAGCCGTCGTAAATACGCAAATAATCACCGGGGCAGTTGTTGGTGATGGGTCTCAAGGGGCATACTATCATGTCCGCGCACTGCTGACCATCGATACTGAGCACTTCGTTCTCCAAGTACGGGTTAATGTAGACACTTTGAGTGTGTAGGAAATATCGACATCGCAAGTCGCGTGGGTAAATTCCGGGGTATCCGGGGGATTGAACGTAACAGGTGCCGAGTCTACAGTCGTGGAAAATGCGGTCGCAAAAGGTGCCACTAACCAGTTTGCCTCGACGATCCGGATATAAAATCGGGTTGGGGCCGTGACGTGCGTACAATTCGAATTGCTGCTCCACTTTGGAGTCGAACGAGAAATATGTATCTTCTGTAAATAAGAGAGATTAAAATAAATTGAGAAAAACGCGAGTAAATAAGTAAATCGTCAACAGCGCAGAATTGGATTGAAAAAGACTAACATGGGAGGCATCTTGGGAATCAAAGCATATGCCAAACAGACGCAGTGCCGTTTAATCCTCTTCAATCAAACAAACAAAAGAAAACTTTGTCCCGGTTTTCCCGATTTCGTTTTGTTGATTTTGATTCTGCGTTGTTGATAACGTTTTCTATATATTTCGAATTTAATTTGCTCAAAAATTATTATTGTTTATTTTTTCCGTATACGCCTGATTTAATTCATTTTGTTGGATTTATTGCACAATTACACATTAGACTCGTTCAAAGTTGAAAATTGTGAACAAATGGCACTTGTGTGGCCCCTTTTAAGCGCATGCAAAAGTGGAATAAATTGGAAGTGTGTTCGTAGATAATTTAAAATTGTACATTATGATTTCTCAATCCCATATGACACATTACAGCTATTATCTTATAACTGGCTGCTGAAAGGGTTTTCAATATAAGAGAAGGGAACAGTCGTATATTTATTTATTTTGGGATTTCAATTAAACGCACTCGGTTAGAAACCACGACCGATTGAGTATATTCCCACTTTAAAACATGACGTTTCATCTGAACTTTGAATACATTCAAAGTTTCTGTTATATGGCGTAATTTAGAGTTTCCCTAGGTCTCTCGGAATTTCTTATTCTCAATAATGTCCCGATCTTGTATGCTAATAATGAAGTAATTTAGACTAGACAGCATTTCAGACTACATATTTAAACTGTAGAAAAAACAAACACGTTTAAACATGACTTTATGAATGCGCCTACTGTTCTTCTTCTTTAAGTCGCAACCCCACACAACGCAACTTTAACACACACTGGTCTCCAGTGGTGGATTTAGACTTATTGGGGCCCTGAGGCTAGGAGGCCCCTCATCACAATTTGTGGGCACTTTTTCCACATGCATATTTTTTCATGGGGGCCCTCGTGGGTGGGGCCCCTAGGGCTTAAGCCTCATTCGCCTCATGGTAGATCCGCCACTTCTGGTCTCACTTTCTGTCTCTCACTCCATTTTTGCACCAAACTCTGGGTATTACATCACTTTCTTATCGTTGCTATCACCCTCTTAGAGCACTCACTAGGTGGACACTATCTCGTTGTGCTTTCAATGGTTTTTGGTGGTTTTATTAACAGCAAAAAACAGAAAACATGCCTAACTATGAGTGTGAGTGAAATTTTTTCGTTTTTGTATCTGTTTATGATTTAGTTTTTGGGTTTTATAAGTAAATGACAATTAAAATACCTCCATTTTCTCCTAATCAACGAATCATGAGCCACTGTTTTCAACATACGCATTCATGCTTTACCTGGAAGCATTAAAATTTCATTTATCTCTGGTGGTTTTTTTTTTGCGTTTTTTCTCGAAATTCTGGTAAGTATTTGTAATTGTGATCAACCATTGCAAAAATTCTCAAAATGTTGTTTTTTTTTTAAAAAAAAATCTCGAAATTTTGCTAGAGACTCTCAAGAATGCATAGTGCACCAAGAATAAAAATTAAATCATTTATTGTTTCTCAATAAATTTATTTCAGCATCTATTGTAAAAGACATTTTCCAATAAATCAGCTCAATATTTATACCTCAATTACCATAAACTTTAAATGAAGTACAGTAAATCCCATAAACCTCTTCGAAAAATGTAGTATATCTTGATGCAATTGCATAAGTCCTTCGCATTAAATATTATTTGAAGTCTGCACAAGGTTTAAGAGACTTGTCAAGGTACATTCATAATGTACATGCCGCACAACACTTCAAACACATAAGCTGTAACACACCTTTCACCAGGATTTCTTAATTTCCACAGACACCTTTAAGTTTCAAAACTAAATTCTAAAAAATTTGTCGAAAATAAAAAAGATCTTAAAAATATGCTGACATACACAAAGTGTTGCAGTTTCTTGCAAGCATTCACGACATAAAGATGTATATACTACAAGTTAAGTTTGAAATCAATTTGTCTCGAGGGAGTCGTATGTGTAACCATGCTTACAGCTTCTATAAAGAAAGACTGCAGTTAAACATGAGAAAAGTGTACTTCTTGATAATCTGTTTCAAGTAAATTCTCCATTGGAGTGACAGAAAAACGTTTCTTGCTGTAGCAAGACACGACATGTTCTTTCCTTTTGTTGCAGCTCTAATTGTATACATAAATCATTTACACATATCAAACAACATATTATTATAATGGAACGTGACAAGACAAACAAAACAAGACATAAAATTCGTGTAAAAAGAAAGCAAAAGAACTAAAAAGGAGAAAACGTTTATTCATCCCAATTTCCTAGCTACGTCGCTGCTAATTGTCAGTTTTTGTCACAAAAAAAATCATTTCATACTTCAAATTTCAAATTATGTTTTTCAAAAATTTTCTCCAAAAGCCTTAAAACCTCCATCAATCTAATCAAAAATTAAAAAATTATGATTTTTTGCAAACCACCAGAGAAAAACAAATTCAAAATGTCATTCCTCTGGGTAATTTCGTATGCTTTGAGGGGAACATACACTGCACCCACAGGAGCCTTTATGTTTATTTAAAAAAAATAAAATTCTTATTAAACCCTCGCATAAAAACACACGACATAATAAAACCATTTTCTTTTCACGTTAATAATTCAGCAGAAAAGCAGATTAATTATTTGCACTAAATTACCACTTGATCCATCAGAAATTCCACGTGCCCTCAAATCAACATCACAAAGAGCTTTAAACGCTCTTTGAAAACGAACAAAGCAACCAAACAACTTACTCTTCATCTAAGCATCTTAGCCGCACTCTAACTTTACTCTTCGCAAACTTGTTTTCCCCTAAAAAGGCAAACAACAAAGAACTCGAAAACTTTCAAGTTCGAACGAGCATTTTACCGCAGCGAGTAAATAAACCTTCAGTTTTCATCACCTGAGAATATCTTGGCGAAGAATGTCACTTTGACGAAGCTTGTTTCGGATACGTAAGTCTGGTGCCGATCCAATTCCCCGCAAAAATAACCTGGAGCTTTCCGGTTTGACACTGTACTACCATCAAAACCGTCGATAATTTGCACGTACCCATCCGCACACGTAGTTGAGTTCACCAGATGGCCAACCTTCAATCGATAAAACCTGAGAAATAAAGCAAAGGAAAAATGAAATGAAATGAAATGAAATGAAATAAAAAATGTATTCAACAAGTCGAGATTATTGTGCAAAAGTTTGCATTTTTTATTTATTTATTTGTCGATTAGATAATTGGGAAAAAGAAAACAAATAAACTCATCTTTATAGTTTTATTTACAGTCAATTTACCGGAGTTGTGCAAGTCATTCTTGTTGATTTTCGCTCTATTTGCCATCAGTATCTTTTGTTTTGTTATTTGGAATTTGAAAGCTCCGGAATTTCTAATTTAGATAAAGGAACAGGTTTCGAGTTTTTTTTTTTTAAATGCGGGTAATTATTATTGCTTTTTTCTACAATAAAAATTAGAATTGCTTCTCCTGTGTACAGTTTTATCTGATTAGGGAGCATTGCAGCAAGGCGAGTCTACTTCTCCAATTGATTCCATTACGTGCTTCCAAAGTTTCAAAGCATACAACCCACCACATGCACCGATCTGAACCCAAAATTATTTTACTTTTTATTTTTTACTTAAAACGATAATTTATCCACAATACTTTTTATTCACTGAATAAACCACGCCAAATGCTACAATTTAGTAGTGTTTTGAAAAAAAATTAACAAAATAAAAAAAAGTTACAGGTATTTTTGTTGACCCCCTCTCGGGGAAAAAGTCTTCAATCACAACCAAGTGGAGAAAGAAAGTATTCGAGCAAGCAATGAAAACCTCTGAATTTTTAACTAGAAATTAATGACAACACCTCAGTAATGCTCATCCAAAACATTTTCAAGTGATCTGCATGTTTGTAAAATAGAACACACATTGCATAAAGTTCAAGAGGTAACAACAAGTCATTGATAATTAATTTTTAAAAGCTGAAAAATCTTAAACAGAGATTAGAAAGACAAGAGGATGTGCTCAGAACACTATTTCATGCATCCAGAGGTAGTTGCTTATGCCTCCAGATCTGGCAGACCTCAAAAATTACTCCAATTCAGGATGGAAGTTTGAAGAGTATTGCAAATAAAATAAAAAATGTATGGTTGTGATCGAATACTTTTATCCCTAGAGGGGGTCAACAAAAATACCTGTAATTTTTTTTTATTTTGTTAAATATTTTTCAAAATGCCACTAAATTGTAGCATTTGGCTTGGTCTATTCAGTGAATAAAAAGTATGCTGTATAAATTATCGTTTTAAGTAAAAAAAAATTATTTTGGGTTCAGATCAGTGCATGTAGTGACTAGTATTATTTTCCTCATTGGTTTTTCAGTACCTGAAAAACTAATTAAATCTAGAGTACTTTGCGTGTTAATACTTCAATTTCAGTCAAAGAAAAGCATAAACAACTTCGTCTCAAACGTAAGTCGAGCTGTTTTTACGAACATTCAGTGGCGGACTACGCATAATGGGAACTAATAAATTTGTTTTGAAAGAAGACAACATAAATTTGTCAGTACTCAGTACGGTAATTATTTTTTTTTACTCAAAAAAACATTTTTTTTGGCCTAAATGGTCCAATTTATTGCCATTTTGCAGATACCAGTAAGTGCACTTCAACACGTATAAAAAGTGCACCGGGTCGACCAAGGGGCCTTCAAGATGCCTGCGCATGGGCCCCAGAGGATATTATTCCGCCACTGTGATGCTAAGTATACATCGAGCATATTTCAAGATTGATTTATGTCCAGCATTACGAGATTTTTTCCCCAAAAATTTGTTTGATAAGAATATCCATATTTCCAGTTCCAATTTCCCTGTTTGCTCAACATGAATATATGGATACGACCATCTGTTACTTGCTCTTGTCAACACTAAAAACAAGCCGGCGATTTTTTATTTTTTTCGTCTTATCTTGTGAACCGAACCGAGTCAAACAAACTTCGCATTACATTTTCTCGATGACCCGTTAAACCATTCGCAAAATTTATTCTATTACAACGAGAATATTTTAAGCAAAATAAATAAAAACCCAAACAAGATTTTATTGAATGTAAATAAACACATTTCCTAGGAAACGAATAACTGCCGTTTATTAACCGTCTGATGATGATATGCGGGTCGAAGAGATTAATTCTTTCCTAATTTAAATAAATACAATCGAATTTGCATGTTTAATAACCATAAAATCTTGCTTTATCACACCTTTTCAGGAGCAATTATAAGATGATATTTCATTTTCCTGTCACGGACTTAAACCGAAAATTTTATTTCCCGAGAGATCTGAAAGCGTTAAGTACTTTTCGATTGTTAAATAGTGTAGTGCTTACAGGATTACAACTTCTAAGACGAAATCACATTTGAATAATTTAAAACCTATTCTTGGTAGTATTTCTTTCCATCGCACAAGTAAATAGCGCTTTATGTTCGTGTTGTAGAAGTTAAAAGCCGAAATGTGTGAACATAAAAACTGTGCAGATTAGTGCAAAACAATGTCCCTTAATGCACACTTTTTGTGTACAAAAGTGCACTTTTTAAGTGCAAATGTGCACCGAAAGTGCTACTTCACACCATCAACGTAAGGTGTGCACCCTAAAACAACTACGAGTTAATTTTTTCTTTCTTTTTTCTTTTGGATTTTTAATGTCGTCGTAGTGTGTTTAATTCATACAGACGAATCTCTGTGTTTCCACAAATAATAATGATAAAAACTGAATTTTAGAAGCAGCGTCGAATCGTAAGATTTACAGTGGATGTTTTCATTTATATATATTTTTTTTTCAAAAAAAACAACTTACTTCGTTGTATGTTCATTTTTTTTATTTATTTTTTTTATCTTCCTTGTAGTTTCAACAAGACGTTCATTTCTTGCATTTTCCAGTCGCTAGAGGAATGAGACCAACATCAAAGGTGCCGCCTAATCTGTGTCTAGTATTTGTACTTTACATACTCGAAGAGTTTTAATGCAATTCGTTACAAAAAAAACCAAAATGTTTTAAAAGTAAAATCAAACTGCAAACTTGCAGATATTCCCACAATCTGCGCCTAAATTGATGCCAAATCTACAAATTCCATCACGCACACAATTGCAACAAATAATCATTTGTTTTTGCATTTTTGCATTTTTAAATTTACTTGTACCCAACACACGATTTTCGACATAAACACATTAAAATTGTACAATAAGTTAAATCTCATTCAATCGTGCAGTGCAGCAAAGCCCAAGAGACAAAAGCTATCACATAATGTCCATGACATTTATTTGCCTTACGTTCTACGGGCATCGCCAATCCTAACAAATTCCTCACTCTCTTGCATCGACTTGAGGAGATGCAGAAGGAGAAATAGCTCTTGAATAGCAACATTTGAATATTTAATTTCCTATTCATTTTTAAAAAGATACAGAAATCTTCCATTCCCATAGAAAAATCCAAGCAAATGGAATTCAAATTCTATATACACAACTTCAGATGATTTTTTTTTCCGAGGGATGTTGTATCATTTCCCTCTTTTCCCGTGATTTTATCCCAAAAAAAAACTAAATTCCACACTTCCTGTACATTATTTTCTTCCTTCTTTCATTTAACTTTCCTCTCTTACCTTCAAAGTCCATTAACGAACATCTGCTTACACATGACGAGTGAGAAGGTGCCTACACCAACCAAAGTAAATTGATCGTACGGTATAATTAACTTTTTCTTAACCGCACATACAAACCACCAATGATTCAAGCTCATTGCAAATGGAATCATTACTTCAGTCAAACACATGTACGGTGTCTTTTTCTATAAAAAAAAATTGTTGTAACAAAAAAGAGCGAAATCAGCTGGCGACAGCTCCGTTTACAGCTTAAAATTTAATGCTTCCAATTCGGATTTTTTAAAGAAAAAAAAAATAGAAGAAAGAGAAGGAAAAAAAAAAGACGCGCATGTGGGTGACAAGTGCCGTGAATCACTTTTCTGGAGTTGGAAAGCCATTCCTTTGATTTGGTTTGGGACTATTTCATCTTCTACGCCTCATGACAAACATCAGTTAAAATTTTTTTTAAAAAAAATAATAATAAAGGAAAAAAAATTTTTTAAAAAATGATATATCTGGCTTAAGAGGATACGGAAATGGAGTATGATGATCATCAAAAAATGACTCTTTCCACGTCACTGCTCACGCATCCACAAAGAAAAGTTGCAACAAAGAAAAAATTGTTTAAAAATTAAAGACGAAATGTTTAATCATTTGTTGTTGTGTTTTATTTTGAATTATGCGATGGGAATTTCAATAAAACGTATGTGTTATGTCGTTTTAGGAGATTTAACACGAGAATCTCGTGTAAAAACTCGTTTTAACCGTCGTGTGAGGACAACAGTAGCCTCTGGAGAATCGTTTTAAGGGTCGTGCCACGAGTCCTATCGTTTTAACAGGCGACTTTTGGACACGAGAATTTGGCCAAATTTGCTTTCTTGAGAATTTAAAATGTAAAATGTAAATTTAATTGAACAATAAAATTGTTATTTATAAATTGCTCTACTTAATTGTGACGCCATTTGTTGCACACAATTCAGTTCTGCAGAATAAACTTTGGATTTCAATATCATGAATATTTCATATAACTTATATCCAAGTGGAACTTCATTAAGATAATATTAACATAAAGCAGCCAAAACATAATTTTCATACGACACGATGTTTAGCTCCCCTTTAAGCAATGCGAACCAGAAGAAGCGAAGAAAAATTCACCTCAATAGAACAAAACGTAAAGCGAAATTTTTGCAATTTTATTTCCAATTGATTTTGCAAAATCTAATAAGCAAAAACTTATCAAGGCAAATGCTGGGCTACTTGCCTTGTTTCCATTCATCTTATTCAATTTCGACATAGTTAAGTTTAGTAATTTTTTTTACGAGACAACTGAAACTGGTCCCTTTATCGAATTCAGCAAATTCACTTTACATCTATTGAGCGAAGAAACCCTTTGAACGGATTTCTTAAGATTCCTTATAACTTAAGGTCTCAGTTTCCAATAAAGCACTTTTTATTGCTCGACTAAATTACCACAAATTGTAATGCATTAAATTACAACTCATTTAAACGTTTCTAGCGGTAGTTATGATTTCCAAACCAAAATTTCAACTGTAATTTTTGTAATTTTCAAAATCACTCAAGTACTGCTTTAATCTAATTTTACACCCTTTAAATTCCAAATAAGAAGCAGTCATGAATGTAAAATTAGCATAAAGTTACAAGTATACTTAAACCTCGGTTGGAATTTGAGGTATTTTAATTGGCAGCAAACTCATAGTCACACCATCACTTTATTTACTTCCATGTTCTCTATATTAAGTTAAAATTTGTTTTTAACCTGTTGGTGTTGAAAAATTGAAGAAAAAAAATTGTAGCAATTTTTACTTAATAGAATTTCTTAATATTATTTCGCTTTGCTGCTGCAAAACAATCGGAAATTCTCATTAATTTCAATTCGTGTTATATTAGAACGCCGTAAAACATCCGTTGCGAAAACAGATTGAAAGAATTGTTTTTGTTGTCCAATACCGAAAAACAATCCATGCAATCTCATTTTTATTCAAAACAAGGCAAATCCACCTAACGCGACCAATATTGAAAACATTCAAGCGCTACCTGCAGCTGCAATTGCTGTGTCTAATTTCTTTCAAACCTTTGCTTGTTCATAAGAAAATGGTGGGTTTCAAGCAGATGAAACCTATCCAACCACAAGAATATGCAAGAAAATTTATGAAGCGTAGCGTTTTTAAAAAAAAAAAAAAAATTGTGACCTTTTTCAGATTTTGGAAATTCTAATTTTCTGCGTTGACTCGACTTTTCAGAATAAATATTCCCTTCTAGACTAAAACGTTGTCTACATTTTCAAAATTAAATCATGATTTAATAGTCCCCCACGACTACTTTCACGTGCATACAGAAAAGCATAGTAAACCTGCACGCAAGAAAGCTTAACCAACGTGTATGCAGGAAAGCTTAACCCAAGTTCATGCAGGAAAGCTTAACCCACGTCCATGCAGGAAAGCTTAACCAACGTGCATGCAGGAAAGCCTAATCGTACTCCAAGCTTAAACTAGTCGGGAAAAACCGCTGATATCTACAATTACATTTAGAAAATTGCTATAATAAAGTATTTGAACCACAGTTTTGGTCCCCTTAAGTGTAATCCTCTTTTCATCAAAGACGATGCGTTTATGTTATAAAGAACCCGCCTAAATAATTTATTCGCGTCTTAGCGACTAATTAAATTGCAGTCTAATGCAATAACGGAATACGGAACGACATCATGCTAAAACCAAATAAAGGGCTTAAGAATTTCCCGTTTTGCCTAGAAAACTTTTGAATTGTGTACGCAATTACCTTAGTTTACGAGGTGCACCGGATGGACTCCGCGTCAACGGGGATATCTAAACTGATACCGGCTTAGCAGGGGTTTAGAGACTCCTCCTAAAAAAGTCTCATTATGATGATAAGAAGTTGGATAAAATAATTCATCAACTTTCACTGACATCTGCTACTTGCAACCAAAGATAACTGCATGTCCAGTCCCATATAAGTGAAAAAGAAGAAGAAAAAGAAGAAGAAAAAAAGAAAAAAAGAAATGAAATGATTGATGCGAAAATGATTATTGCAGAAGTGATTACGATATGTTTTTTTGCTGTTACCACATTATTTAGAAGAAGAAAAAAATAATGCCTAGATATTTTTTTTTATCTGTAAAAATGGTTATTTTTTTCCCGATTCGTCATGTGCACTACACTTCACCCACTCGTGGGCACACAGGAACGCTGAATGGAGGCGCCAGCACCTTATCAGTATCATACTGCATCCAAAATACAGAACAAAGAATAAAAAAAAAAATATATTAAACAAAAAAAAAAAAAAAGAACAAGAAATATTTATGGAAACAGTTTGTTCTTAAAGTTGTGGAAAAAAGAAGGGGAAAAAAGAGGAAGGGGGTTAAAGGCGCGAGGGGGGCAAAAAAATGCAGCAATGAGCTTAAAATTAAAAATGCAACGGCCCTTAGGTTCGGCACATTGCACGACCCCCCGGTGGCCAACTTTAGCCGTGTTACCAAGGGAACCGTAGTCGTCAAGTGCAACGATCCCAACAAAATGGGGGAATGGTGTGAAGAGGTGATGGCGGACGGGTGGGTGGGGGCACCTACCAACCGATGGAATAATTCAACGACCAAAACCACCACCTCGCAAGGGTGGTAGAGGTTGCTACACTGCTAAGTGCAAACCGACACCCGCAATCAGAAAAAAAATCAGGGTAAAAATAAATAAAAAATTCGTTCGGTGGTTAGTTTTATTGTTCGGAGGAAAGAAAGGCGAAAGCGTAAAGAAAGCCACAGCGTTCCAACTGATTATAGAATCTTGGATTAAATTCACACACTGGAGAATTTCGCAATATTTCCCCTTTAAGGAAATTGTAGTCCATCTCGCAATGTAAACATCATTTCAAGAAATGTGGATCAAAAAGACCAAAATTGGGCTGTCTAAGTGAAAACCTGATTCGGATCTCGCAAAATCTCGTGGAATCTCGAGAGGTTATAGCCCTAATCCTGAGATTCCCGATACCAGAGATTCCCAAGTGGTATCTTGCAGGGTGCAAGAGATTACGAGATTCGACCCCTATGTCGTATCCCTCGTTGAAAACCCACATAGGCATGGAAAGAACTTTAACATTTGCACTACCCATATGGTTAAAAAATATACTGCAGTTATATTACAATATATCATAATGTATTTAAAAATGCACTAAGTTTTACGATGTACTCGAAAATACATTTCGTACTACATTTTTGCATGCAAATGATAATACATTTTGTAAAATGCATCATCAAATGCATTCCACAATATTATCTGTCAAATATGAATGCATTGTCAACACACATTTAATAAAATGCATTATAAATTGAAAAATAAATTTTTTGTTCTAAATTTTTTTTTGGTGAATTTTTATTTTGGAATTCAGGGGACCCCGCCACCATTTGTGGCTCATCTCCTACAAGAACTGCAAAAAAAAAAAAAAAAGAAAACCTATAACTCCGCCCCGACTTTTCACTTTTCGTTCAAATTCAATCATAATATACTCGAATTTGCTTCGCCGAACAAAATATCGGTCCATTACAATTGAGATTGATTCCTTCCAACACTTTAATCCACAATGGAACATCAATCTTCACTTTAAAAATAAATTATCGTTTATAAGACGGAAAGATCTAAACACAATAATAAAATTGGTGTATTTATCATGCAGTTCAATCGAAAGCATGTACGAATGGCTCACATCCGTTTTTAAAGAAGGCATTTTTTAGTCAAAGGACCGTTCAGTATTCGTATCGTGTCCTAGTTCGAAATTAAGGCCGAGATTTATATGGTTCTTTTCTTTGTATACAGGAATGGAGGAGTGGCGCCGACTCTACTCGAATTTGATATCTCATTCCGCTCCTTCCCGCCAGAAGAAGGCAAAAAAAGAGGAAGAATGGAAAGAGATGCATTTATCAAGGCACGTCAAGCCCACTTGCTCCTACTCTCTCTCACTGCCACTGGAATGTCTAATGGTCAGTTCACAATAAAAGCAAAACCTGTTCCTTCGAGTTCTAGCCAAAAACAAGTGAGTAGAAAGAATAACAACAACAAAAAATGTTCTAAAAATGCAAATCTGGATGAAATAAATTTAAATTTAGAGTGAAGAATTTCATATCTGAATGATTAAAGAGTTTGGAATTTAATTACTTAAACTTCTTTCTGATGAAAAACATTTTTGAGCATTGAAAATTAAAGGAAGTTGACTTTGTCTATTCAAATTTGCAAGTAAATTTTAATTTTTCACAGTTCCAAAGTTCATGCAAGCATTTTGCTAACATTTTTGTTTGGAAAAACATCAAAAATAAATTTTTTTAAAATAGAAAACTTTCTGAAATATACAAACACAAGATGAACAAATGGAAAAAACTAAAGTGATGATAGGAAAGGTAAATAAAAGAGCTCTAGAATTGCCAACATTTAGAGCAGGGGTCGGCAAACTACGGCCCGCGAGCCAAACCCTGTCCGCCGCCTCTTTTTACACAGCCCGCGTCGTCGATACCGATATTCACGTACCGACCATGTGACAATTTATTTTACCTTTTCGCGATGTTTTAAAGGTTTTAAAAATTGAGCGAAACATTTATCTTATTCAACGGATAAATGTCATTTCGTCACAAGCATAAATGTTTGACTAAAAAGAATTTTTTTTTTGTATGCCCCTCAGAGCCCGAAATGTTTACTACTTAACTCGTTACAAAAAATGTTTTCCTGGTTCAGAGCATGTGATTATTGCAG
>JAQIXU010001043.1:0-21327 GCA_034701245.1 Strigamia transsilvanica | reverse complement strand
ATCCTATTTTTACATAGTTCTTTTATGTCTTTGAGGTATCTCGCGGAGCCCTAGGGCTCCGCGGAGCACAGTTTGAGGAACGCTGGTCTAGTCTGTTGACGGCTCTGATGTCAAAGCTTGTAATTGTTACCTGAGTCTGCTAATCTGGTTGCTGGAATCGCTTGCCTCAAATCCTCCATAATGGTTTCTGGCAGTTTGAGCTTACGGAACGAAGCTGGCGCTTGTTTGCGCGCAGGAGCTAAGTAAACAGCGGTGTCCGAATCCGCGAGGAATGCGGTGTTTTCTGTAGGTGGCACTTGATTTGCCTTGACGGTTGATACTGGTTGTTTAGTAACGCTTCTGCCATTAGCGCCTGCTACTCGCACAGAGTCCAAAATCGAGTCCGGTAATGGAACTGCCACATGACCAGCGGGCAATACCTTATCCGCTGGAGCTATATACGCTCGTACAGGAATTCCCTTTTGTACATCCTGGTGATTACACAAAAAATTAGCTCTTTGCAAAAACAAACTAACAAGCACTTACTTGTGTTCTAATACTGGTACCCAAGAAATTTTTCCTCAATTCACTCATTGCATATTCTGGTAATGGAATACTGACATAACCATCTGGCGGTTTCTGGTCACTCGGTGCAATGAAGACATCAGTTGAGCCAGTCTTTACAACTGTATCTCGTCCTCCAGCGATGAGTCTTACTCTTTGAGAACTGTCTTTCGATAGCTGCTCCAAAACCGATCTCGGTAACTCGAGTTGCGGTCCATTATCGTTCGAAGTTTCGATTTTTTCCGCTTCTTTCGAATAGTCGTTGAGAACTTGCAAAGCTTCGCGTGACAAATGAACAGAAACAAGACCCAAAGGCGGTCGAACAGCATTGCTCGTACTTGGCGCTAAATACGCTTCGGTTAGGTCATGTCGCAGCACTCCTTGAGCGTTCAGCGTCTTGAGCGAGACTCGTCGACGTAATTCCCGCAGAATGTCGTCAGGGAGCAACACCCGGATGTAATCACCCGGTACATCGGCTTCCCTTCGCGCCAAGAACACCGCCGGTAATTCCGTCGACAATGACGACACACTTTCAATGTTGGTCTCTTCCGACAACGACTTGACCGGCGTCGCTTCGGTTTCGGAGCTCTGTGGCGCATCGGTCACCGCTTCGGAAGTGTCAGGGAAATCGCCAAAAGACAAGGCGCCTGCGGACAGCACGTCTTCCAAATCCACCGTGGTAGCATTTCCGGCCAGCCGCGGCGCCGCACTCTTAATAGCCGTTACCAAATCTTCAGCAGCAGTTGGTGGCATTTCAGCTGCGCGACTAGAGTTTGGTTGTTGAGCAATGGCCCTAAGAGCTTCGATGGTCTCCGCACTCACCTCCAAAAGAGCAAAATCTTGCGACGGCGCGATGCTGTTACTGGCCAAATAGATTGTCGGTTCGTCCAAACCCAAACCCAGCACAGAGCGCAAAACGGTCGCCGGAAGTGCGACTTTAACGAACCCATTGGGCGCGACTCTATCGGAACTTGCCAGGAACACCGACGAGCCCCTGAACGGCTCCGAAGCCAACGTGGCCACGTCGACCCCGGACAATGGGAACCCATTTGTCAAGCTCACATCGGAAACTCCACCCTGCGTTTGGAATTGAAAACTGGGCGGTCCCACCGGCGCCCCCATTCCTCCGTAAAATAGGGGCCCCCCATCCGACTGAGTAGCCATGGGCTTCCATTGCGCCTCCCCTGGTGGCGGCTGAGGGAATCCGGGTTGGGTGAACCCGTAAGACGATGGTGGCACATAAACAGGTGGAGCGTTTTGTTGGTAATTGTTGTGTCCTGGCAGTGGTAAATACAATTGTCCGGAAGATGGAGGAACTCTGATCGGTTGAGGCGCTGTGGGCGAGACTTGGAACACCGGGGGTGCGGGGTAGGGGTTGTTGTGGTATGCCGGTGGAGGTGCATGTTGCGGCGGCATCATTGGCGGTTTCGGGCGCCGGATAAAGGGTTGTGCTAATTGAGCTAGACTTTTCCAGAGGAATCGTTTTCGTATGACATGTGGCTGGGAATTCGAGGATGGAAGTGATATGAGGAATAGCACGGCTATTGTGAGTAAGCACTGTTTGGGAAAGAAGAAAATGTGGGTTTGGTTAGGATTTGTAATAAAGGTGAGTGATTGAATTTGTGTTTTTACCAGTTTCATTGTGGATGTTGTTCCTGCACTCGTGGATGCAGCAGCGAGGCTCTTATCTTGTGTAATAGACGCACAGGAAGTGACCATCATCCCACTGGGATGCGTAACTTGAAGTTTTATACTTGACCTTGATTTAAATTGGGTTGCCCGGTTGTGAGTGGCTAGTAGATGGGTCAGGCGGCCTCAAGGTCAATAGCACGAAAGCGTCCCAGCATTTTTCAAGATCGGTGTTTAAGGAATGTTGGAAAATGTAATAAAATGTGATTTTTTTTTTTGTATTGATTACTCTGATACAGGTTTTTTTGGGGATGAATCAGTGTCACCTCGTTTGTTTTTGTTTTGATAATATCAAGAGCAGATTGTTTTTTTTTTGTTTTTTTGTTTTTTTTTAAGAAATACATAAACAAAGTTGTTTACAAAACTGAAATTTGAAGTTTTCCTTCATTTTTTGAATGATTTTGGATGATTTCTGATGCTTTTTGATGATTTTGGATGATTTTGGATGATTTTGGATAGTTTTAATGAGTTTTAATGATTTTTGATGGTTTTTGATGATTTTTAATGATTTTTAATGATTTTTGGATGATTTTGGATGATTTTTCTTCATTTTTTTTTTATATTTTGGATGATTTTTTAATGATTTTTATTTTATTTTATCAATAATCCAATTTAGTTTTGCATCTGCAATACTTTTTATGACTTTTTTCTAGTATTTAAATCACTTTTTAATTGGTTCTTAAATAAACAAGAATTTGCATAACTTTTATCAATTTTTAATCAAAATTTCCAAACGATTTTATCAAAATGTCCACCTTTCTTTGTTGTTTCTTAATCATTCTTTCCGTTTCCTATCCTTATTCCCACGAAAACGGATATAAATTAACTAATTGTGATCCGCTCGTGATTTTCGATGCAGAAAAATCAGTCCAATTTTTTCCCACTATTACCATGCACATATTTAGCCCTCCCTACTTATCAACACTAGCGTATAACAACACGATGTCAAATGTTTACACTGCAGAAATGACTTAGCTTTATTCAAGTGGCAAATTTTCTTTAGCAGTTTTACACTGCTCACACATTAGGTCACAGGGCCAACGGCCTTGGGTCACGTTCCAATTCAATGCCGTCCACTATAATGCAGCACAGCACGGTCAAGGTATGGGCTCTCTCTCCCTTTATTTTTCTCTTCCCCACCCAATTTCCCATGCTTATTAATGCCAATTACTTAATAGACATTTACACGGCTCAAGGTTAGTAGTGCAACAGTAGTTATCTCTCGATTGAATGGCAAAAAAGAGGAAGTTCAAAAAGATCAAATTAGTGATGCAGATTTCGATGCATTGGCTAATAAAATGGAAAAACTAGCTTCACTAAATTCTATTTTAAACGTGTGTAGTTTAAACATGTCGGGGTTGGTGCGTTATTCGCCAAATTATAGGTAAGCTGGGTGTGAATAGAGCAAGGAATTCAAGAGGCGGATTTATTAATGTGTAGGGCGGCTTAACTGCATTTCACTAACATTTTTAAGTTTATTTAAAAATATACTAAAAACATTGAAAAATGATGGCATTTTTTTTATTATTTATGGCAAACTTGGAAATATTTAATCCTTTAATTTGATGGAAATTAAAAATAAATTGTTTTTCTTTTAATTTTTTAATTTGTTGCAATATTTTTTTCACATCCGAAATGTAATCCTTAGTTGCTTTGATGGCACACATTTTGGATGAGCGAGCAGGAAATGCGTGGCCACTGTTCCCCTGACTGGCCATTGACATTGCCTTTGACCTACTGTTTTCCGGTTAACGGGACAAGTCGAGGCTAAGTCGCTGTTATTTACAACAAACATCGATTTTCTTGGTTTGGGAAAACTCTGTGGATTGATTCAATATTTTCTTATTGGTAGCGCAGCGACTGAATTTCATCGCAAATAGGTAATTAAAGGTAATTGATAATTTAGTAATTTTTGCTAGGAAACCGTGGGATAATGTTGACTTTTATATGCAAAATACTTAGCATTTCCTGATTCGTGTCGGATTTTGAAAAAAAAAACTAGGATTTATTCTCATTTATTTTGCATTTTTTCTTCTAAATGCGGACAATCGTGAATAATCTCGTTCCATTTCCTCGGTCCAGCAACGGCGATATTTCCATACATTATTCCAGTTCGTGCATTTAATTGATAGTTACACAAAAAAAAATTAATAAAACGTTTCTTCCTCATAATTTTTCGTCTTTCGATTCGATGATGTTAACGAAAGAGCGTCGGATGACAAGATTTTGCTTTTACTTTCATTGGTCGTTATTTCTCTTCTTAGATCAACCATGCGGCTCCCGCCAGAGATTACGAAAAATAAAAATCGTAAAAATTGAAAATATTTTTAAATTCCAATTTGCCAATATTGCAGATTTTGAGTTTTCTTGATTATTTCCTCCATTTGTTCATTTGAACTGTGCATCCCATTTTCGAATTCCAGTTCATATTTAGCAGGATTAAGCTTAATATTTGGCCAAATAATGCTAAACAAATGAAAGAAAACAATAATATCTCAGTACCAAGCCATAAATTACCGGTATATAGTTATTTATTTACATTATTTCGCATTTTTAGGCCTAATATTAGGCTAAATTACAACTGGAATTGGAAAATCGTCTGCGCAGAATGAGTTGCGCGCCAATCTCAGCGCCATTGCAGTGTGTGTAAAATATAAATCACAAAGTCGTCCAAAATATTTTATAAAATAATTTTAATGTGCCTAAGCATTTACTTCCCTCAAGACCACTAACATTGATAAAAGATGATCTATATTAAGTAATCACTATAAATGTTGATCGATGAGTTACCAAAAACAGAAAAACAAATTACAAAAAAAAAATAATAGTAACAACAACAGTAAAAATAGAATACCCCCGTAAAAATGGCAAGAAATCAAGAGTGAAGTATGTTTGGGTTTGGAATGTTTGCTACCATCGGACCGTAAAGTTATACACAAAAACTACTTAAATAGACGTTTGAATTTGATTATCCTCGATGCTCGAGCTTGGGTTTGGTTTCCACTGAGCATTTCGGTGAACTTGACTACCAATTCCCCCAGACAACGTATTTTCATGAATGCCGTCTAAGAATTCAAGTAAATCGTCGATTAAAAATCATTTTTCCAAAACTCGACCTCGCTAAACTTACCGTTAATCGGACATGTGGAAGGTGGCATTCTCCTACACCGTTTAATATCACTAACCAATGTTTTATTTGGAACCGCATGAAATTTGTAATGATCAAGATTAACGAGTTGAGTAGTGTTCCTAAAAAAAATAAAAATTTAACAAATTTTTTTTTTTTTTGAGGAAAATTAATTTCTTACATGGTTTTTACAAGGACGTATCCTTTGCTTTTGTTTCGCCCTTCACTGCGCACGTGTAAGGAATAGAGGGAAGCCAAATAATTAAGTTGAGCGCTGTCCTCGTTGTTTATGTTTGGAAGCCTTAGCCTAAATGAGATGTCAGTTTTTATTAAATTTTATCAAATTATACTAATTTACACTAATTTTAATGGTTTTGTATATATTTTCGGGGCACTTTAATGTTAGAAACGGTGTAATTTGACATGTGGCATAATATTTTACGTTGGTTTCAATGTATATACGACATATATTATAATTTTTACGTTAGTTAATGGTAATTATGTCGATGGTGTCATATTTACATCGTTTTTACTGTATATGCTTGAGTTTTAATACCCAAAACAGATATTTTTTTTTTTAAATTGTTGAAGTTATACTCTGTTCTTTCGGGATCTTGTAAAAATCGTGAAATTTTTTCGTTAAATGTGCTGATGATTGAAAAGCTCGGGCGCTGTAAAAAGGGAAAATGAATTAATATTTATAACAGAAAAAATGTAAATTTATTTACTAGATCTCTAAGCCGACGTCTTCCGGCTCTAATTTCTCTGCCATTCTGCATTTTCAAACACAAAAAAATCAATCAAAACCAAAAAATGAAATTTTGCATTTTTTAAATAAAATTTTGCATTTTTTAAATAAAATTTTGCATTTTTTAAGTGAAATTTTGCATTTTTAAAATAAAATTCTGCATTTTTAAACTAAATTTTGCAATTTTTATTTAAATTTTGCAATTTTTATTTAAATTTTGCAATTTTTATTTAAATTTTGCAATTTTTATTTAAATTTTGCAATTTTTATTAAAATCTTGCATTTTTTATTGAAATCTTGCCACTTTATTTAAATTCTGCAATATATAAATTCAAAAAACTAAAAAAAAGCAAAAAAATCCTACATGATCTTTAAAAGTCTGTTGATTTGGCCAAGTTTGATATCCGCCAGCAAGAAAAGCGTGGAATTTCGAATCACTCTCTTGCGACATATTAAACTTCATCGCCTCCGCATTCCACCACGACAACTGATCTGGAATCCCCCAAGCCGGGCCCGGCTCGTGGTAAAAATCGCTCTGCTCATCATCACCTAAAACACAAACAACCATCAAAACAACCCAAACCAACCACCAACAACCTAATCCCATCAAAAACCTTCTCGTCCCTCGTCATTCGTATACACTCCCGCATCACTTTCGCTGCTACTCAAACTGCTGCTGTCCCTAAAAAAATATAAAAACCAAACCATTTACATCAATTTACATCAATTTACATCAATTTACTCAACTCATACCCCATTTGTTTAACATCCAGCGAATCCATGCAGCAATCGTTCTCCTCCCTCTTCTGGAAGGGCTCGAGGAAGCAATATTCATCGGATTTGTTAGGCAATGACGTGCTAGACTCCACGCTCGAACTATGACTGATGTCGGTCGATTTTTCTCGATTTCTTTTCCGTTTTCCACACATGACACCCAGTGGATCCATGGTCAGATTCCGGTACACGTTCTCGATGTCCCCTTGGTAGGATAAATACGTGCAGCAATCGTTTTGATGGTTTTTCAATAATTTCAGCTTCAGTTGCTCCGTTGCGCTCGGGTCGATGGCCATTCGCTTGAATTTTCTCTTTGGTCGTGGAAACTAAGCAGAAAAAGTTTTTTAAAAGATTTAAAAACTGCTTGGATTTTGGTCGGATTTTAGTCGGAATTTGGGTGGATTTTGGGCGGATTTTGGCCGGATTTTGGTCGAATTTTGGTCGAATTTTGGTCGAATTTTACTCGAATTTTACTCGTATTTTGGTCGAATTTTAGGCGAATTTTGGTCGAATTTTGGTCGAATTTTGGTCGAATTTTGGTCGAATTTTGGTCAAATTTTGGTCGTATTTTAGTCAAATTTTACTCGAATTTTACTCGAATTTTGGTCGAATTTAACTCGAATTTTGGTCGAATTTAACTCGAATTTTGGTCGAGTTTAACTCGAATTTTGGTCGAATTTTACTCGAATTTTGGTCGAATTTTGGTCGAATTTTACTCGAATTTTGGTCGAAGTTTACTCGAATTTTGGTCGAATTTTACTCACTAAAGGTCCATGTCGGCTACAATTGAGTACGAAACTTGAATTCAAGCTTCCCGAATCAGCGGCGAGTCCAGTGTCAGTTGTCGTAGTCACTTTAGCATCGTCGAAACTACTTTCCGAGTCTTCGCTGATTCGCTCACGTGACAACATGGCGGCGGCAGCGCTCGGTTTCTTGGATCTCCTTTTAAACCCTCGTCGTTTCTTGGCTTTAACGTTAAATTTTGCGCTTGATGATTCCTCTAATGCATTTGTTAAGTCATGTACTAATTCGTCCATGTTCTTAAAGTCAAATTTTGGTAATACGTTAAGTCGTTTAAATTTTCTGATTATACTTCGTTCCATCAGCACTAGAATCTAGTCTGCTTCTTAAGAATAACACCGGCCTACCATCAATACGCAATTATTAAAGGTGCTGAAGGGTAAACGACCTTCAGTTAGGCTTATTTCACCGTCTTGCTTCCTCGTCGAGATCCGCGTACAAAATATTGCCACGCATTACTCGTGGCAGCTAAACGGATTAAACGGGGACTCGATACTGTAGAGATCGGAGAATTGCGCTCGATTCAAAGCGTTTAAATGTTTACGTGACTACGGGAGAACTCTGTAACTCGAGTACAGGCACTGAAACCGTGTCTCGGTCTGTCAACAAAGTAATGACGTACGAAAATGTCCAACTTCCATTACAGATTACATTTTTTGTGACGTAATTGAAAATTGCTAATGTCAGTGGCGGATGTATGGTTAATATTTAATCCTTTAATGGCGAATTGTGGGCTCAACAAACCGTCTTTGTTTTCAGAAAGAGGAAATTGCGAGAGGAGAGGGATTAGTTGATTAATAGGGAAAAACCAAGTGATTCAATGAGTCCACCATTATGGCTAACCACCGCCATCTGATGGTGAAATTTAAAGGTTTCGAGTCAGGCTACGACGTAACTATGGCAGTGCACGAAGCTACGCATACCGCGCGATAACGTTTGACATGAAAAACTCAATTGCCGAGCAGTGAGCGATCAATTAATATGTCGTGTCATAATCCGTAAATTTAATGGCTACCGCGTATCCATCTACTCCCGGTGATATAATTCACTTGAATGTCGGCGGAACTAGGTAAACCTAAATACGCACCAATTCGCGACACAAATTTAACAGAGATTCCGTTTTTAATTTCCTAAATAGATTTTCGACTTCTCGCCAGACATTAACGTGGATTCCGGACTCGTTCTTTACGAGCATGTTGAGTGGCAGAATTTCCACACTGAAAGATGAAACTGGAGCTGTAATTTATTAAATTATTCAAAAATATATATATATATATTTCGTAAATCACTAAAAAAAATTAAAATGAAATTTAGATTTTTATAGACCGAGATCCAAAGCTATTTGCAGTGATATTAAACTATTTAAGGACACGTGACATTGATCTGAGCAGCTCTGATGTTGGTACGCTGAGACACGAAGCTGAATTTTACGGAATTACTCCATTAGGTGAATGAGTTTTACAAGAATAATAAAAAAGGTGGAAAATAAAATTAATTTTTTGTGATTTTAATAGTTAAAAGACTCGTATTGTGCGAAGATTTATACTCGTCGTCGTGCGGTGATGTTTTATTTCACGGTTATCTTCCACCACCCGGTAAGTGTCCCAGTGCCCCCCCTTAATCCGGCCCTGGTTGTAATCATCGTCAAAAGCAATGAAAACAATCGTTTTCGTTATAAAAATCGATGAAAACGAACGTTTTGATGATGAAAACGTCATCAAAACGTCATGAAATCCGCGGGTCCGTTAAAATCCGACCCACGGATTAAATGTGGATCCTAGAATTGAATATAAAATTGAAATAAAACGTCGTTTTAAGCAATTCCACTTCAAGAACAATCCTCAACTGTACTCAAACCAACACCTAACGTTGTCCAAGCGGTGCCTGAATCGAGTGCTTCGGCCGCCCAACCAGAAACCAAACCGATCGCGATCGAAGCTCGCCCCGGTTCCATCGTAAGGGTCACCGACCCCGCCACATTCAGAACACATTCGCGAAACTCATCGTTGGATTTGCGATGCGCTCTCTCGCGCAGTTCTCTCGATGTGCGAACGATGGGTCGCGCCACGCACTCGCGCACGTCTTCCCTCGACATGCGACATTCGCGCAACTCTTCCGCCGACCTAAACAAATTCGTCAAGGACGATTTAGGATTACTGTTTGGAAATCACGTGTTGAATCCAAACTGGACGGACCCTCTACGAGTGCGCATTCTCAAGGGTCACATGAATTGGTTCGCCGTTTCGTACGCGCATTTCGTCACGTGTTACAGGTAAAAATGTTTAGAATAAAATGTGAAATTTTTGGTTAATTTTTTGGTTGTTGGAACAGGATGAAGGACTCGACGGGTTGGCAGTTGTGTTTCACGAGCCCCCACATAGAGACCACGATCGAAAAAGTGGCGCTTAACGCCAAAGTCATGTCCACTCAATCGTCTGAGAACAGTACTAAGATGTTGGCGATTTCGTACGGACATCACATCCGGTTGTGGGGGATTACTGAAGATGGATCGAGATCTGATGTTGGCACGTTTAATTTACACGTGTCGGTCGATTGTCTGTTTTTTATTGGCAGCCAGTTGGTGGCGCTTAGTCACACTGGAAAAGTAGGAGTTTGGCATTCCATGACGCAGCATTGGCAGGTATTTGATTAATAATAATTAATTAATAATAAAAGTTATTTTAAAAATTGATTTTTAATAGATACAAGACGTCATTCCAATCGCTAGTTTCGACACGGCTGGCTCATTTCTGCTGCTAGGGTGCAATAATGGCTCCATTTATTATATAGACATGCAGAAATTCCCTCTGCGGATGAAAGACAACGATCTTTTAGTTACCGAACTCTATCGAGATCCTTCAAATGACGTCATCACAGCGATCAGCGTGTATTTGACGCCTAAAACGAGTACGCATGTCGATGTAGTAGATTTTCGACGTTAATGTTGAGGTTTTTAATAAATTTTATTACAGGCTTATGCGGAAATTGGATCGAGATCGCATATGGAACCAGTTCTGGATCAGTTCGGGTCATTGTTCAACACCCAGAAACGGTTGGCCACGGACCACAGCTGTTCCAGACGTTCACGGTGCATCGCAGTCCAGTTACCAAAGTGATGCTCTCTGAAAAAAATCTCGTTTCCGGTAAATAAACAAAAAAATAACATCTTGATCAGAGGTTCCCAATGTTTTTAAGATGGTATAGCTGTTAATAGAGTACAATATGGTGGCGTACCAGTAGGTCATTCACCAAGAATCCAAAAAAAATTAAAAATCTCCACAAATTCTAGTCAAAAATCACAAAATCACAAAATCCAACACTACAAATCCATAGAAATTGAACATTTTCCCCGTACCACATTTTGGGAACCCCTGACCTAGATGATTATCGCTCCGATTAAGAAGGAATTTACATCTTTAGTGTGCTCCGAATACAACCACGTGCGCACGTGGAGCGTTACACGCTTCCGGGGCATGATCTCGACCCAACCCGGCTCAACACCCTTAGCGTCTTTCAAAATCGTCTCATTGGAGGACGTGGAGCCCAATGTCAGCTACTCGGCCGGAAACGATTGTGGTAGGAAAACAAATCAACCAAAAAATCCAAAATTAACACTTATTTTGTTAACTTAAAATTTAAAAATTCTTCAAGGTCCGTACGGAGAACAGGATGATGAGCAAGTATTCTTGCAGAAAGTAGTCCCAGAAACTGACCAACTCTACATTCGCTTATCCTCCACCGGAAAACGCGTCTGCGTCATCAAATCGGTGGACGGCACGACCATAAGTGCGTTCTGCGTCCACGAATGCGAAGGATCGACTCGGATGGGCTCGCGGCCTCGCAGATACATCTTCACCGGTCACTCGAACGGCGCCATCCAGATGTGGGACCTAACCACAGCTCTGGATTTAGCCGCCAAAGGAGAACAAGGCAAATTAACACGAAAATAATGGATAGTTTGCGTCACGGTCTTCCAAGCCGAAATGTTACATTGCCGAACCCCAAATGTAAACTAAATGCACTAAAAAGGAAATGAGATTTTAATTGTTGTTTTTTAAAACTAGAAATACACAAACCGGAAGTCGCTTTTGCACGATTTTAATTGAAAATGTTGTGCTTTTCGTTGCAGTGTTGCGGAGAGATGGCGCAAACTATCCGTTTTGTTCGCTCGGTATTAACGTTTAAATTGTATTTTAGTCAGTCAAGGTGGTGGACCGAATCCTGAAGAACTATTGAGATTATTAGATCAATGCGATTTGAGTAATTCGCACTGTTCGACGCCGTGCGTGAGCCCGTCGCCGTCGGTGTTTGCGTCGAGTTTGGCAGCGCGGCTGAAATCGTCGAATTTGGCATTTTTGAACCAACCGCAGGACCAGGAACGTGAAACTGACGATTTTAAAATATCGCGGTGCTGATGGTCGGTTTCGGTGTGCGTGGGCGATGTTTCTGCAACAGTATTTCGGATCCTAAAGTCCTATGGGTTGCAATTTGGTGCACGGCGAAGGCGATGAAAATCCCCGGGAGATTTGAATTTGAAGCGGGATTTTTGTTTTCTTTGTTATTGAGATGTTTTAGAAATCGTGAGGTTGTTTTTTTTTTTTTCCTGGTTTATTTATTTATTTATTTATTTCGATGAATTCATAAATGTACAAACTTTTTAAAGAAAAAAGAAATATTGTGTTTTGATTATAAATTTGGTTTTATTTCTGGGTGAATTTTAATGAAAGAAAAGACACTTTAAATGAAGATCTGAGGTAACAATTATTTTTGATGAAATTTGAAGGAATTTTTGTCGCTAAAGAGGAATTGCTGGAGAAAAAAAATTTACATTTGGACTCTTTTAGGTGTTTGCGCGTTCTGGCTTAAGTTTGCGGCTAGGCAATTTCATTATGAATAAAATGTAACACGTTTTGTCATGTTGAGGAGCAGAAAATTAATTTTGCTCTCGTTTTATTTTTATTATTTTACATGAAACAGCTGGAGAATGAAATGAGTTTAAAGCAGTTGGATTATTATTTTTGATTTATTTTGTCTTTAAAGCTGGATTTAAAAAAGGATATGAAAATAGGTAAATAAGATAAAACTACTAACCACAAAATCGCCATTGTTTATTTTTTTTATATAAAACAAAAAAAAGTGACTATATTTCATCGGGAGAGACAAGATAAACTCACAATGAAAGCACTGTTCAGATTCTAGCTTCACTCGATTGTCGTGGGCGTCGTTGAAAACAAAATCGATATTTATCGATATAAATCGCATGAAATACATTTAATCCGATTAAATTTCCCTTCTATTAGAGGAATTAACAAAAAAAACCTACGAATCACAGAAAAATGCAACATTTCCCACATTTTATCAAGTCCAAACCCAACGAAACGAAATATCGATCCCAATCCACGTATCGATACGCGCTACACATCGATAAACTCGCGACGCCATCTTGGCTCGACTGTGAAGCTGTCGAGAGGACGTTGAGGGGTAGGAAAGCGCACCGATTCGACCAAATAAGGATTATAAAAATGCACGAACGAACAGGCACGTAATAATCGAACCAGAAAAAACACAACAACGAGGAAAAATGGTTGGAAAATATCGAACAACGAGGTAGTATACGACACCCCGCGAAGAAAACCTCAAAAAAAACCACAGACTAAAATAATCGCATAAAGGGCGAAAAGAAAGAGAAAGAAAGAACAAATCGAAAAAATCGAAAATTTGGCGCAATGTCCCGCGACATGTCCCGCGACATTTACGTGCAGAACGTGAACCAAGCCCGCTCCCCGAAACCGATGCGGCGGGAAATGCCGCATGTGGGCCAAGCGTCACCCACATCAAAACCGTACTCGATGCCCCAGTCAGTATCAGCCCGTGCCAGCCCCATCACGCCCGCGCACCACAGGCAACTGGCGTCGCCATCACAACCGAGGAAAAGCCGCCACATTGGCGGTTCTCGTTCGAGTAATAGTAGTCCGCTCACTCTGCCACCAGAAGGCCATGTCGGCCATGTTCCCCACTCGTTGAGCAGCAGCGCATTCAACGTGACCGGCTCGTATTACGGTTATGATTTGCCCAACAGTCCAGTGATGGATACGCGATCGGCATCGGCCAGCGGACACCGAAGTCGGTCCACGACCAGAGGGAATATGCGAAGCTACCATTCCCTCGAACGAGACCACGAAACGGAGTTTATCCCCATCCGAGACCGGTCGTTGGATCGCGGTGAGCACCTACACCATCGCGCCCGCGATCGGTCTCTAGACCGGTTGTCGTTACGCGACGGCGGCGGAATAATAGATGATGATCCGTATCGCGATCAACGTTCTGCCAGGCATTCGCCCAATCCAGACATGCGCGGACACGTACCTGTGGGCAATCGCGATGCGTATATTATCGATTTACAGAATCAGCTGGGCGATATGCAGAAGGAATATTCGTCCTTGAAAAAAGAACTGGATATGACCAATCAGAAACTGGGCTCGAGTATGCATAGTATTAAGACATTTTGGAGCCCAGAATTGAAGAAGGAAAGGGCGCTCAGGAAAGAGGAGTCTGCCAAGTATTCGCTGATTAACGACCAATTGAAATTACTCAATTCCGAAAATCAGGTAAAAACAATACAATAACAAGAATTCAATTTGCATGCTTTGCTTGCGAATATTTTACATTTCGTTTGGTTTTGGCGTGGGAATTTATTAGTGGGGCCCCAAAATTTCAAACATTTTTAAAATCTGAGCACGGGATCTCGGTCTGGGGCCCGAAAAGACGACGTCTGACGTCTGAATCGGCTTGGCGCTTTTTTAGTTACCTACAGTAGAGTCTCGTTTATCCGGCGTTAGGGAAGTATGGCACTTTTTCGATTTACGGTCCACAATGTTCGTTATACGGCCAAAAAAATCGGTAAAATCTCCTTTGTACGTTCCCCTGATTCGTTGTACGGCTTTTCGCTTTACAGCCAACTTTTCCGGAACGTATCTAGGCCGTAAAGGGAGGGTTGGGTGTATTATCATTTTATACACAAATTTTCTCGCTAATTATGCATCAATTATTGTATTTTCTAAGTAAAAAAAGATATGGATTTCAATTAGATAAATGAGCAAATTCGAGATTACTTTAGGAGATTAATTTTTCTGATGAGAAATGTTTGCTTGTTTATCTTCACTGCATTTAATACGAGCGTATTTGTAATCTGTCGTTTCGTTGGTCCAAATGTTTCAGCTGCAATTTGTATTACACTCGTCTTCTTTTATGGTTGAACTTATGCCGTTATAGGGGAACTAGCTTATAACGAAATTTCCTTATAACATTGTAACAAAAGAAAAGAGAAAAAAAAACTCATTTTAATACCCCAATTCGTTGTAAACGGGTCTCCACTGTAAACAGAATTGAAAAAGTTGAAACATCTTCAAATTGGCTCTTAAAGCGGATGTTTTGCTTCACATTTTATCACTTATTTGTGCAATTTTACTCTTTGACACCGATAGCGTATCACTCAAGAACATCTGCTAATATTGTGATATGGTAATATCTTCCCTTATCCCCCGACGCATTTTCCCCACAACCGCAACATTACGATCCTAAATCAATCCAAACCAGCGCTAATACATAGATCACAACAACAATAAAATCGTCTTTAAATTTCCATAAATCTCAACAACAATAAACCGTTGGGGATTTGCAAATCAATGAAAAACATTGTTATTGTTGTCAGGCTGAGTTTTGTCGAGTTAAAGCGTGGAATTTGTATTCATCGAGCTGTCCATTAACTTCTTGTTGTTTGTCTCTGTCGTCTGTGTCTTCTCTTCATTTGCATGTTACACGAAGAGATTCTGGCCTGTTTTGCACAAGTCCTTTCTTTACTGCTTCCATTAGCGTGCTTTTGTTTTTTTACAACTACTTTTCGAGCTCTTGTCTTTCTCTTAAGAATTATAAAAGGAGATGATTACGTGGTATGAATTTTCAGCAGTTTTAGCCCAACTCTATTGAAGAATGGTTCGTTTTCGGAAGAGTGGATCAGGGGCTTGGGGGGCCCAGGGCACTTGAGATAAAAGGGGGGTCCTTTGGGGTATGAATTTTTGTTTTTACTTAAAATTATGGGCTTTCCCTGCAAAAATATTATTGTCTACCCCCTTCTCCAGGACCGGATTTAGGCCTAGGCCCAATAGGCGCGTGCTTTGGGCCTCCGATTTTTAGGGGCCCAAAAATTCCAAAAAAAGAATAAAAATTCCAAAAAGGTTCACAGTTCGTAAAAATGCCTTTGGGGCCCAAAATTACAACAAAAATAATTTCAAAAATTAATTTTTTTTAAATTTTTTTGTATTTTTGTATTTCTACAAAATTTTTAAAAATTATTACCAGGAGAACACTTATGTCAGTGTGGAATATGATCACCGCTGTTCGGATAACCGGTTGTTTGCATAATTGGTGTTCCGATAATCAGGGTTCTTCTGCACAAACATCTAGTTACATTAGGCCCCCTCTGAGTGTGGGGGCCTTAAAAAAATGATGTCTGAGCCGGGGGTCCCATTTTAAAAATTAATTCTGAAAGAAATATTTTTGTGGGGCCCCATTTGGTGGCAGTATCCAGGGATTCCCAACCGCCATAATGCGACAGTGGTCACTGCACCGGAGACTGTTGGTGATGTTGTTCGCAAAAGTGAAAAATGCTTTTGGGATTAATGCGGATCCATGGAAAAGGAAAATTTATGGTTTGCAATAATTTTGTTTGTCTTGCTGAAGTTGTGATGTTTTCTTTTTTATTCTTGCAATCATTGGCTCATTGCCAAGGGTGGACTTTATCACAGTTCGCTGCATGCTAAATCTATTGTGGCAGGGCTTGTTTTGTTTTATTTTTAGAAATTGCTCGTTGGAATTAAATTTTTCGCAAATTGTTGTTTTCGAGAGACGAGAGAAATTAGGCTGTCGTGTAAATGTTGCAAAACGGGCTTTACACGTATAACCTTTTGGGATTTGAGTTTGAAATGTCGACAGAAGGATGGGATGAATGAATGAATGTAAAGTTATGCTATCGCAAACTGAAGGTCACGTGTGACGAGGTAAGAAGGGGAAAGGCAAGAACAGATAAGGAAAGGAAAGGCAGCAGAAAGCTGATGAAAAATGGACTTATCACAGCTCGCGCTTGATTCAGCGTGAGGTGAATGTGTGGGAATTTTGAGTGATCCATATTTTGAAGCTGGGTGTGTGGAATTTGATTTTTTTTTTTTGTGGATTTTGTTTTATGTAATTTGAATTGATTTTTTTTTAGAAATTTATTTGTTGGTTAGTTTTTTTTTTTGTGGGGGTTAGAAATGGAATATGAGTTTGATTAGTTAGGGATGATTTTATGTGGTTTGTAAGTAGATTTGATGGAGGTGGATATTGACAAGTCATGTGGATGGAATGGCGTCCAATCAGAATAAAACGGCACTTTCTAGAGAATGGAATTGATCACATTTTAGGGTGGTCGCATAGCTGGGAGGATAAACGAGGACGTTAGAAAATTGTCGTGCTGCAGTTGTTGTATTTTGCGTGCTTTTTTTCGAAATTGTGGGTTTTTGTGTGATAATCAATTAACAATCAATTTTCGGGTGTTGTACGAATTATGTTTGTATTTGTTGAAAGATGTAGTTAACACAAAATTAACTAAAACGAGGTAAAGACGATTTTTTTGTTTGGCCATTCCCAAATTACCCTAAAACGATGGCAAAACAGAACTGACAGGAAAAGCCTAAAAATTTTGGAAATTCCTTCAATTATTTGAAAATTTTGAAAATTTCTTCAATTATTTGAAAATTTTGAAAATTTCTTCAATTATTTGAAAATTTTGAAAATTCCTTCAATTATTTGAAAAATTTCGAAAATCTCTTCAATTATTTGAAAATTTCTTTAATTATTTGAAAATTTCTTCAATTATTTGAAAATTTTGTCAATTATTGGAAAATTTCTTCAATTGTTTGAAAAATTTCGAAAATTTCTTGAATTATTTGAAAAATTTCGAAAATTTCTTCAATTATTTGAAAAATTTCGAAAATTTCTTCAATTATTTGAAAAATTACTAAAATCTCTTCAATTATTTACACGAGGCTGAAAACTTGGTCACCTTACTCCCATTCTAAGAATAACCATATTAAACCGAATATAGATTAATCTCGAATCCAGGAAACCGGTAAATCAATTGCACCACTTATAAATTTACCATGCACAAAAGATGAGTCGCTTCCTCCACTCAGATCCTGATTTTATCGAACTTCGACTCCATCTAACCACAATACTACTACGTGTCAATTTCCCCGTTTATCACCACCCAGTTAGGCGCCAACTAATTAACCAAAAGGACCAAACGCCACCGTTCCATGACCATATTCAAAAGCGCCAGTTTGACAAATATTGCCTCAATTCAAACGAGTGTGCTACATGCAATTTGCTGCGATATCAGCCTTAATTATGTCCTTTTAAAGCACACTTCTTCCAGAAGAATTGTAACAAATGTTGATTCGTTTCACTCCGATGTTTGCAGTATAAGTTAACATACATTTAGATGTAATTTGTCTTCGAGATGGCCTTCGGTAGTGTGAGAAATCGCTTTCGGATGAAACAGAAGCTTGTAAAAGTTGTGATTAATGCCTGGAGTTAGCGCTAGGGATGCGCCAACAGCTTTAAAGTGTCGGATTCCATTGGGAATTCTTTTGAAAAATATTTCCTCAAACAAATTTGTAGATGACAGGTCTGGAAATTATTATTTTTTTTGGTTTGATGGGTTCTGGATTGAAGTTTTCACGTTGGTTGTGTGAGGTTGTAAAATAATTTATGTTTGTTTGGGTATGGAAAAAATCAATAGAAAATATTTTGCAAGTAACCGCGGAGTTGTTGTTCGAATAAATAATGGTTTTAGTGCTGAGATAGCGTGTGGTAATATGGTTGTGACGATTTGACGGTTGTAAATTAATGTAAGTGATTTTAGTTTTGGGAGTTATGTGACTGGGAATGATAGAGAGAGGATTTGGTGGTTGTGAAGGGAATGTGGGGTCTGTTTTGTATTCATTTCAAAACTCAATTTTCATTTTATCGCATCATTTAAACCACTGAAGGTGCATTTACATGTCGGCGTTAAACACCAGATTTGTGAAAAATTGCCGGCGCTCGCGTGTAATTTACTGGTTTAAGCTCAGGGGCGGATTCAGGAAACGTACAAAGGGGTGGCCATTTTGATTTTGTTTTTTACACCAAAAATAAATGGTTATCATCAAAAATTGGATGTTGTGGTTAAAAATTGGATGTTTTGGTCAAAAATTGGATGTTTTTGGTCAAAAATCGGATGTTTTTGGTCAAAAATCGGATGTTTATTGTCGAAAATTGGATGTTTTGGTCAAAAATTGGATGTTTATCATCAAAAATTGGAATGTTTTAGTCAAAAGATGATTTTTGTGGTCTCACAATGAATTTTTAATTTTTATCCAAAAAAATTAATTTTAAAAATTATTATAAACTTATTTATTTTTGAATTTAAATTTTATTACGACCCTTCATGGCCATCTCCTTTTATCCGCCAGTGTTAACGTTACAACATAATTACCAGTATGACATTTTTTTTTACAACTTATGTCACCAGTTCGACTTTTTTCCAGTACGGATCAATCTGATAGTGATTGATCATCCAAAAAATGTGCACCTCTTACGTTTATATCTTATTTATCCAGCAATTTCTTTTTCGCCAACTCAGCCATGTTGGGCTTTGTAGGATGAAATTACGGCGTTTGACTTCTAATATCGTATTGATTGGGGTTGGGATTGGGGCAGCTATCGATGTGTTAGTCGAGTAATCAACTTACAACGAGAATAAGTGAACTTACAAGTCATTTCCACATCGTAAAAATAAATACAATTTGATACAATTGAGTTAACCACTTGGCATAGAGCGTCCTTACAAAGACCCATGGGAAGAGGAGCTAATGGCTCGATGGTAATTGCAATTTGTTGTTACACCTCGCATACACCGCAGGAAATGTTACTAGGAAAATCCGTTAAAAGTTTTCATAGAGAGATCACTGACACAGCGAAACAGATTTTCTGTTTTGTTGTAAAACATGATTACACTCAACCCTCGCTTTACGGCTTAGATAGGTTCCGGAAAAGTTGGCTGTAAAGCGAAATACTGCATAGCAAATCAGGGGGAATTCTCCCTGATCCGTTATGGAATTTCCCGATTTTTGGCCGTATATTGAAAATATTAGACTGTAAATAAAAATTTAGCCATAATGGCGCAAGGCCGTTATGACGAAAAGCCGTATAAAGAGCGGCAATTCCCCCTGATTCGTTATGGAATTTCCCGATTTTTCGCCGTATATCGAAAATATTAGGCCGTAAATAAAAATTTAGCCATAATGGCACAAGACCGTTATGACGAAAAGCCGTATAAAGAGTGGCCGTATAGCAAGGGTTGAGTGTATTAGGTTCGTAATGTGTACATTAATTATAACATACTTTAGTATGAAATTATAACCTAGTTTGACGTCAAAATTAGCACTGGGAAGCAATCGCATAATTCTTGCGTAGACTAAAGCACTCGAAAGTGTCTTATGGTTTATTGAAAAGGTCTCAAGTAGAAATAAGAGGGGCATGTGATCATTGCGTGGATTGAAATTCACTCGAAACCTCAAAGTCGGACAGTATTTTATTCTTTATCGGTCTATTTGGGATGTTTTATTGCATCCTAAATGACGGAACTTGGAAATTGGTTTAACTAAAACTAAAGCTGGTTTCTTTCTCCTTCGTGTCTCCAGACGGGAATGAAAAAGTTCAATAAGAAAACTGACACTGGATTCATCAAAACGGTTCGAAGACGCAACAGTTTGCTGCAGATGATGTGACACTTGCGAAAATCAATAGCGGGAGAATTGCAATTGATTCGAGTCTTAAAGCTGTTGTTGGTTTGTTTTTATTAAATATATTGTTGGCTATAAGTGCCTAGCTTGGTTGAAATTGAGGCCGTTATTTCTACACCGATGGAGATATCCAAGTTAGATCAGAAATTTCGGATTTTGCAATTTTTATTTTAGTACGTCTTTTCTCGCTCGATAACTACATGGGAATTTCAATGGGTATATTTAGTTATTAAAGGTTAGGTGTGTGATGTGGCGTTGTGAGTGTTCTGACGCTTTCACAGAGGGTTTTAGATTTCAGAGGTATCGTGTTTGTTTTCTTTCATTTGTTAAACATTATTTGGCCGAATATTAAGCTTAATCCTGCTAAATATGAACTGGAAGAAGAAAATAGTCTGCGCAGAATGGGATGCGCAGTTCGAATTAAGCATCACGATACCGGGCGCGAACCGTAATATTAAAAGTTGATTTATTTCCATTTAATATTAACTACTTACCGTATATCTTCCAATAGCGCACCCGCGCGCTATATGCAAAAAAATTGTCAACTCCGCGCAAAATCGGAGGTCCGCGGGCTAATGGAGGCCCGCGGCTTATTATAGACGGGAAAAATTTCCCCCGACACGTTCCCCCGATACGTTCCCCCAATACGTTTTCGATTCGTTCGACCGATTCGTTCATTCGATACGCTTTCGATTCGTTCCAGGAATTCGTTCGTTCGATACGTTTTCGATTCGTTCCAGGAATTCGTTCGTTCGATACGTTTT
>JAQIXU010001042.1:0-21330 GCA_034701245.1 Strigamia transsilvanica | reverse complement strand
ATTTTATTTGTGACTAGACTGAAACAACAGCTAAAAGAAAGAAAAGAACGCAGAAAGAGGACGATGAAATTATATTTCTAAAAGAACGTGCACTGGCTGATGAATCACGATTACCGGAAACCGAAGATGAATTTGATCGGCTGGTTCTAGCTTCACCCGACAGTTCTCTCGTGTGGTTACAATACATGGCGTTTCACCTGACGAATGTTCAAGTTGATAAAGCACGCGCAGTGTGTAAAAGGGCACTTTCGATTATTAATTTTAGGTGATTATTATTTTTATTTTTTTTACTTTTGATAAAATGTGAAATGGGGTCTAATTTTATCATTAATACTTTTTGAGGGAGGAGCAAGAACGTCTAAACACATGGGTAGCTTTGCTCAATTTAGAAAACACGTATGGAACTGATGAAAGCTTGAAGCGGACGATTCAGGATGCTGAGAAGAACAACGATTTATTAAAAATAAATAAGCACATAATTGAAATGCTACAGAACGATAATAAGATAGAGGTAAATTTAAACTGATTTTAATTTTCTTAACTATCGACAAATAAATTTGTGTTTTAACATTTTCAGCAAGCGATCGATATATTTACATCGTTGATAAAACGATACAAGAAGGATGAACGGATATGGATCGAATATGTGACTTTTCTTATGAAAACGCGAGAATTTGATGCGGCTCGTGTTGCACTGTCGCGTTGCCAAGCTAATTTAACATCCAAACAATGTAACGTATTAAGAGAAAATTGAAATGACTACGTATTCATGTTTTTATTTGAATTAGTTGTCGAAGTGTCTAGCAAAATGGGCCATTTGGAATTCAAAATCGGAGATGCAGAACGCGGAAGGACAATTTTTGAAAATCTCATAGCCAATAATCCAAAACGGTCAGATTTATGGTCGGTGTTCATCGATCTTGAAGTTTCAGCTGGTAACATAGATGCTAGCAGGTAATTAGTCACATCTTACCAAATCAAATATAGGATATTAAAAGGGGTTAAATGTTATTTTTACAGGAGTTTATTGGAACGTGCCATTTCAGTCAATGGAAGTTCGCGGCAAATGAAATCTCTTTTTAAAAAATATTTCGAGTTTGAGAAGGCTCATGGTGATGCGAAGAGATTAGAACATGTAAAAAGTAAAGCAGAGGAATATCTCAATAAACAATAAAAAAAACAAAATATTGAAAATGTCCGAGTCAAAACTGAATACAACAGATTAGAGAAGCGAATTTCACAAAGCAACTTTTATCACGGTTGTGATTAGTAAATCAATAATGTGGAAATATGAAAATTAATCTTTCAGAATTCAGATTGGAAAAGTCGTTTTCATTTACAATCCCTGGCAAAAACGTTTAGAACATGATGTGCAATTTGTGTAATATTGCATTTGGAACGGTCTCACTCCTAAATAACAAACACTAAAAGGAAATTCAAAATATACATTTTATTCCTTTGGGTATTGACTATTTGTGGTAAAAAATTCAACTAAATAAGTCAAGTCATTTGTCCAGAAATCATTTTTCTGTTGGACCTAGCATGGAAAAAAGTATTAAAAGATGAGAGAAGTTGGGAAAAAGTATTAGAACATGAGATAACTTTTTGCTAAAACCCAAAAATACCTACTTTTAATGCTGTATTGGAGTTGTATATACAGAAAAGTAAAAATAAATTTTCTGCATTTACTTAAGATGGCATTCCTATAAAATCGACTGTAAACATTAAATTAATTTCTAGGTACTAACTTTTATTACTGAGCTGGTGATCCATTCTTATGAAAAGCATTAAAAGAACAATTCAGAAACTCTAGGCTCGTCTTCTGTAGTCCAAAACCATAATTCACTTACAAGTTAGCCGAGCTAGGTAAAAATAATTTTTAAAATAAAATAAACCATACAGACGTATTACAAACAACATTTTACTTAATATTAAGACAATTGTTCACAAATTTGAACTACAAAAAATTTCTTACATAAAAAATTGTATCAAATAACCAAGTTCTGCAGTTAATACACAACGTTTATCTCGTACGCAAATACGAAAAGAATCACAACGGAACTGTATTAGCCTGCCCTACTACTGGCGTAGAAATGTCACTCCCGTTTCCCACCACCCTGATTTTCAATATTGTAATACCAGTAAATATTTGATAAAATAAAATTAGAATTCGTGAATTCATTTTGTTAGTACATTTTTTTTTGGTTTTTTTTTTTCTTTTTTTTTTGGTTTTTTCAAGCCGTTTTAAAATGTTTCATCATTTCGTTTGTTATGATTTCAATTTCGTTGCCATCGTAGGTCGGTTCGTCGCAGTCGCCCCAGTATTCGTTGGGGTAACTTTTAATTTTATCCACCGGGAACACGTGAACCGACAAATCGTTGAAGACATCAAGAAATCGGAAGTTGTTTTGGACCGCGAATTCCTGGGTGTGAGCCACGGCTCGAAGTAGGTAAGGCCACCGATCACGAAGGACACCTTTGGAAGCAGTTTCAAATACTCGAGAAAAGCTGTTTCCTAGAACCACCAAACAATTCAGCATCGAACCCCAATTGGCCCACAACAAGTTGTTGTAAAGTGCTTTGCCGCAGTGTGGTAAGTAGAATAAGGTGCGGGTTCCTCCGACTCGACGCTTTCCTTCTTCATTACGTTCGATCACAACAACTCCAAGTGAGGTCAGAATTTCACACTCTTCGCGCAGAAATACCGGATCGAACACGAATGCCGTGGTCGGTTTCAGTAACTCTTGCAAACAGAGGTATAAAGCAAGTTGGTAACAAGCGATAGAACACTGACTGAAGTTTCCCAAACCGTAGCAAACGAGGCTTTCCACTTCGTTTTCCGTGTCTTTTTCGCCATTTTTCTTCTCGTTCGTTATCAATTTCAAACTTTTGTTCAGCGTTTGTACACAGTTTAAGTAGAAGTCGCTCGACATGATTTCGACACGAAATTCGGCTACTTTCTTTACTGTTCTATTTACATCCACAGTCACCGATTGAAGGAACGGGCCATCCGAATTATCCATAGATGGCCGCAAATTGACCAATCGCTGTCGATAACGCCGTCGTTTCTTACCCACCACTTGGAATTGTTCATCGTCCATTTTCCCACTGCATAGAAAAAAAAGAAGAAAGAAAGAAAGAAAGAAAGAAAGAAAGGAAAAAAGGGGTATTTGTCAGCCTCCATTTTACACCTGTTATGTTTACCCAACTTACTTGATAATTAAACGTGGCCTTTGTTAAACTCCATACAATGTATTTCGGGATTGGAGTCGCGCTAAACCGATGCACTTAAATTAAAGGTAAAAGCACCTAGGAAAACCGTCACGAGGAGACATTTGTCTGCTCGTCCTATGTTGAAAATGTAACTCATACATGTGACGTCATAATTGCTCCGCGTTCCGTTATTTTTGCTAAGAAGAATATTTTTATTTTTCCAAGAAACGCTCAAAATTATGGAAAATGAGAGATAAAACATATGAAATGATATTCTAGTTTGAAAAGATATTTTTCAATAAATTATTTTTTGTTAAAAAAAAAATTAAATATAAATGCTAACTTTATTAATTAAAAAACAAAAGCAAAAGAACTTTACGTTTTATTCAAATAACACGAAATCCAATTTATTGAGAGATAATTTTTCCCCGTTCAGAGTTTGTTTTGATTTCTTTTCTTTTGCCATGTGGAGGAATTACAAATCCACTTGTGCTCGGCAAGGTGGTGCACAGGTTGCATACCTTTGCGTCATTCAAACGGGTCATGTTTGAGGTGTGCACCGACATTTTCTGATGTCACAACGCGCAATGATCTATGGCGGCGTCCGTGTGCGTTGCCTTCACTATTTTTTCCCGCCACTTTCACTTGTCCTTTACGAGAACATTCCCCAACATTTAAACAGCGTCCACAGTTTGTGTCGCGATGTGGATTAACGTCAGGTCGATTGATGGGCAACTAGATGTCAAACTTAACAATTTATCAAAGTTGTGTAAAATTGAGGAACTGCGGCTGAAGCTTGTCAAACCTTTTCAAGTGAATTCCGACAGACTGCAATTATATTACGGCGGAAAACAGGTAAAGGAACTTAGGAAATGGCGCCAAACCGGCCAATCAAGTTTTCAAACGCCACGCGTTTCTTTATGGTTTCAGCGTTCGCACAAAATTTTCTTGTGTTAGAATAACAATAAAAACAAACGGCTTCATGGTTTTATTAAAACAATTGAAGAAGTAATTCAAAACATTTTTAATTGGCGAGTTTTTAGTCAACTTTGTTGCGTAATGAGCGTCTCGGAGGCGTCTGCATGTCTGGCGCATTGTTTTAAGTTTTTTGATAAATAACGGACAAATGATGAATAAATGTGGTCATAGATAATTTAATAGGTTATAGGAAAGAGTAAAATTTATGGTTTTTTTCTTGTTTTTTTAAATTTTATTAGTTGGTTGATGGACATACGCTGCACGACTACAGTGTGAAATTAAACGACGTTATTCAGTTGAGGATTAAGCCTGAAATTGTTCCTGAGAAAGCCGACTCCGCGAGTGGTTATGAAAGTTCTGCTTCAACTGTTGAACTTGTGGTAAATTAAATTATTTTTGCATAAACATTATATTTTTAATTTACACGGACTGTAAGTGGTTGTGCTACTTGATATTTTATTTATAATTGAAGGGTGACGATGATACGATTGAAATAGAACAAAAGCGCCAGCCCAATGTCCAGGAAGAAGAATGTCAGCACAGTTATTATTATAAAGTAAGAAATTTTAAATTATTAAAAAAGTAAAAAAAAATGTTTTAATACGGTAAATTATCTGTTGGACAGGTGGGCGATTTAATTGACGCAAAAGAAGACTCGTCAGGATCGTGGTACGAAGCTAAAATCCTTAGAATCGTGAAACGTACCTCACTGGATGAAGGATTTCATTCTCCTGTGGAATCCGAAGATGAAAATTTAGATCAACACAATCATCGTACCAAGAACGGACCGATTGGCCAAACATTTTCGCTTGATATGGACAAAGAATATGTGTACTACATATTGTACGAAGGGTAAGTTATAAATGAATTGTGCTAGTTGAAGTTGTTGAGAATTTAAAAAAATCTGGTAATATTTTAGATTCGAAGACGACCCACCTGCAAAAATCAAATTCCAAAATGTTCGACCACGTTCATTCAAAATCGTGAAATCAAGTGAAGCTAAAGTTGGAGATGTAATCATGGTTAATTACAACATGGAGGATCCGAAGGAAAGAGGCTATTGGTTTGATGTCTGCATAACGAAAATTGAAATGCAAAAACGACGTCTTAAGGAAATTGTTGCTACAATTTTGATTGGGTTAGTAAACTAGTAAATTTTTAGCTTAAAGAAATTAATTCTCAAATAAAATTATTTTTTAAATGTTGCAGGTGTTCTAACACACCAGTTGAAAATTGTTCTATCCGCTATTTTGATGATATGTACAGAATTGAAACACCCATAGAACTAAGCGAACGCACTTCCGAAATGGATAAACGAATGCAAACAAAACCTCCGCCAAAACGTAAATTGGAATTTGAACGTAATTTCAAAAACGAAAAAATATATTTATATTTTTAGGTCAATACAAGCCAAATTGTACAGTTTGTCACGACAACCCGCAACGAAAGTGTCGCGAATGTGCTTGCACAGCGTGTGGTCTTAAAGATAATCCAGAAAAACAGATTTTATGTGATGATTGTAATGTAGCATACCACATCTGGTGTCTTGCTACACCGCTTACTGAAATTCCCACGGAGGACTGGTAAGCAAATAAATAAAAAAAATTGTTCAGGAAGCAATAGAATCTAAATATTTAATTCTCAGGTACTGTCCCGACTGCAAGATCAACACTGATGAAGTTGTTAAAGCTGGAGAAAAACTAAAAATGAGCAGAAAGAAAGCTAAGATGCCATCTAACACTGGCACTTGTAATAGAGATTGGGGCAAAGTGAGATTGAATCTTGAATCTTATAAATGAAAGGTTATTAATAAAACATTTTTAATTTTGCAGGGTATGGCATGCATAGGTCGGATAACCGACTGCACATTGGTTTCAAAAAATCATTCTGGAGCGATACCCAATGTGTACGTAGGCACAGAGTGGAAGTTTAGGGTTCAGGTTGCTGAAGCAGGGATTCACAGACCATCTGTTGGAGGTATCCACGGGCGTGCTAACGAAGGAGCTTTTTCAATCGTGTTGTCAGGTGGTTATGAAGATGACTTGGTACGTAATAATACTGTGCTTTTGTAAATTAAATCTAATTTTTTGCTTTGATTAATGTAACAGGATAATGGAGAAGAATTCACGTACACTGGTAGC
The DNA here is from genome assembly GCA_034701245.1 of Strigamia transsilvanica. Classification (NCBI taxonomy): domain Eukaryota; kingdom Metazoa; phylum Arthropoda; class Chilopoda; order Geophilomorpha; family Linotaeniidae; genus Strigamia; species Strigamia transsilvanica. The sequence goes on along the minus strand of JAQIXU010001042.1, from coordinate 14,998 downwards.
GGAGGAAGAGATTTGTCTGGGAACAAGAGAACTTCAGGACAATCTTTTGATCAGAAACTACAAAGATCTAACTTGTAAGTTAAATTAATAATTGGATTCGTTTTAGTGTGTTGTATTATATAGGTGGTTTTGTGATTTGGTAGGGCTTTGGCTAGGTGTTGTCACGCTAAAATTAGTGAGGATGGTGCAGAAGCGAAAAATTGGAAAGCTGGGAAACCTGTTAGAGTGGTGCGAAATTATAAAGGTGCAAAACATTCCAAATACAGTCCAGTTGAAGGAAATCGTTACGATGGCGTATACAAGGTATGATTGATCGATTTAAATTTGTTTGATCTGTTTTACAATTTAAATAATTTCAAGGTGGTGAAATATTGGCCTGAAAGTGGTAAATCAGGTCATTTGGTTTGGCGTTACTTATTTCGTCGGGATGATCCTGATCCTGCACCGTGGACCAAAGAGGGCAAACAACTAGCCGAGTCACGTGGCCTTAAGATGATATATCCACCCGGTTACACTGAAGGAGTGAATTTGGATGAAGTAGTGACGAAAAAAAAGACGACGACGACAACAACGAAAGGTTCAAAGAGAAAATTAGGTAAAATGATGAAATAAAGTAAATTGGTGACCTTTACTAATAATGTTTTCTCCACATTTAGAGACTAGCGAAGAAGTAACTAATAAAAAGCCAAAGAATTCTAAAGTAGTAGTTGTGCCTAGCAACTTGTTGCAGCAAATCAAAAAAGATAAATTAAATAAAAAACTTTGGGACGGCTGTTTGACGTTTGTTGATTTAGGATTAACTGTGAGTATAATTTTATTGATCCCCGAATGCGAACATAAATTGATAACTGTTTTGTTTTCATATTAGGAGTTTCGACAAAAAGTGGAAGATAGTTTTATATGTATTTGTTGTCAAGATGTAGTGTGCAAACCTGTTACGACTGATTGTTTCCATAACTTTTGCGAAGTAAGTTTGTTGTTTACTGTTCATGCTAAACGAGGTTTTAATGTGTGTTGTTTTTGGTTCTAGGACTGCCTTCACAGATCATTTTCTGCAAATGTGTATTCATGCCCAGCATGTCGCAATGACCTTAGGAAGATTAAGTCTGCTGTTCCGTTAAATATAAGTCTTCGTGAAATCCTGCAGACTTTACTTCCAGGGTATGAAAATGGACGCTAAATCGATGGATTCAATTTATTGTTTTTGTTGCTATAAGCAATTATATTTTTATCATATTCATTTCTGAATGCTTTATAACCATGACATTATAATTTTAAATGTATCGTGATATGCTAGGAACAATATGATTCTATAACTTTTATTTGATGTTCGAATTCCAAGCTGTATTCGCTCAGTTATCACAAATCTGTTAAATGATTAATAAAACGTTTTAAGATTTTTAAAGCATTAGTCGGTGGATATAACCTAAAATTGTTTTGAGCCTTTGAATTAAAATCTGTTGTTTTTGAATGAATTAAAAGAATGTAAATTGTTTGTTTTTTGATCAAAGCTGAAATACAAATTTGTCACAATTTTAAACATGTAAGCTTATGCGCAACCGTAGTTTACCTGTATTATAAAGTATAAAATTATTTTTCTGAAATGATTGTAGTCTTTGTCCTATAAGTAACAAAAACATGTCAGCCAGGCATTTTAGAGCAAAATGTAGAAATGAGGCACAATCTTTGTGTAAGCACAAATTAAAATATTAAACTGGAATGCCTGTTTGCTTTGCACCTCGACCACTTCAGTGCTATGATGTCCAATGCAATATGCAATCAATCTTCCTTCATTAAAAAGTTTAATTTTATTTTTATGGAATAATTGAGCCAGCAAACCTTCATAACAACAAACGAAAACCACTTACATACGTCATTCGTTTTTTATTTAATACTTCAGCTTATAATATACGTCAGTTTCACACATTTGTTTTATTTGAATTCATCATAGTCCAATAAGAGGTAACCTTTCAAGTTTCTCGAAATCGGTAATTTCGACACATATTTTAACCTTCTACACCCCATCGCTTGGCGAATTGAATATCTACAGCAGTGCTGCAAAGAGCGTGGATTAGTGGACAATGTCTGGTACCACTTTAACTTTGCCCTTTGCATAAGATGACTGTTGGCTAAAGGTGGGTACGAATCACCGGCTTCACCCATTTGAAATGATGCTCGTAGAGGAACAAATGCGGGCATGTTAACAAACCAATGGGTCAACAAATGGGTCAAATTAAGCGACTCTAGATTCGGCACCACTGGAAGTACTTTAACAATTGCCTCTAAAATAGTTCGATCTCCACCTAACCGATTCTGTAACTCGTTTTGGAGCAAAGTGTGTCCTCGTTTATTCGTTATATCTGTATTGGCACCATACGCTATGAGAAATGCTGCTGCTTCCGGTCTCCGTTCCATGTATCGACCCTCGCTGAAACTGACATAATGCAAGGAACTGAAACCTGCAATAACAATATAAATAATTTATTTAAAAAAATTACGAATTTTGTTCAATTATTTCAATATTTAAATTACCTGAACCATCAACCAAATTGACGTCCGTATTGAACCCTTTTAGGACCAATTCCTTCATTATATCAAGTGATTCACTGTCCTTGTTGTACGAATGGAAGATGGAGCAATGTAATGGTGTGTTACCGGAATAATTTCTATGATTTGCATCGGAGCCATGTTCGAGCAATGCAGTCACGCACGATTTCATTCGCAAACGCACGCAGCAATGTAACGGTGTTTCATCTGCAGCACAAGTACAAACAAAACCAACAAATCTTTTAAAATTCAATCTACTTCAAATTCATTACTTGTATTTAAAATCGGTAATGAAAGAATGTCCCTTCCAATTGCATTCCGCAGATGCACTAGTATGCATTCTTCAAGCCCTTCTGCAGCCGCAATGTATAAACTAGTTCTGCCTAGCTCATCGACAGCATTATAGTCCGCTCCATTTTGAATTAGTTCTTTGACGCAGCCTACATGATTCGCTTTGGCAGCCAAATGCAATGGAGTCGTTCCACCAGGATGAGGAGTAGCTGATAAAATAAATTGGCGTCAACGAGTTTATGAGTTTACGCATATTACACTACCTGTGTAACAGCCAGCTTTGGAATACTTAGTAGAAGCGTTACTATCAGCTCCAGATTCCAGTAATAAATGCAAACATTCTTTGTGCCCTTTCTCGGCTGCCAAATGCACGGCGGTAACGTCAAAGCGGTCCTTGGCATGTAAATCAGCTTAAAAAATAATTTAAATATCATCAGTTGGTAAAACGAGTCGTTAATTTTATCTCACTCGCACTTATGCGATGTATTTACCTTGTGCTTTAATTAATATGTCGGTGACTTTTTCGTGTCCGCAGGAAACAGCCACCTGTAAAGGCGTCCAATAATTTTCAGATTGATAAAATAGAGATTTATTGTATTCTTCTGCATTGACCGATACTCCTGCTTGCAGTAATTTCAGTATTTGAGCATCGTCACCTTCTTTGGCCGCTTCAACCAGCAACTTTCCATTAAGAATGTCGTCAGTATTTCGTGTTATTCGCAAACTATTATACGCCATATTTTATATAAATGCTCGCTACGCCGGAGCGATTGAGCCACCGCCTAGTGGCAGAGAATCATTTTATACGGTAGCAAATGATTGCCAGTGGGTTGTCGCATATAATAGTAGCGCTTACAAGTTAGAAGAACACGAATTTAAAAAAAAAAATTGTTTTAAGATTGTAATTATTTCTTTATTTTCTCGAATTTCATTTCTTTCAGAAGCTATTACTCATGTGGCGAGTGCCGACTGGGTTTGTCAGTCACATGTTTACTAATAACCAATGAGGTAGATGCTTGAGCAGTAAACAGTTTCAGCCGAAATTTTTTTGAATTTGCATAAATGATTAATTTTACAAGTCTTGTCAAATATTCTGAGACCAAAAAATTTTGAGCAAACAATAATTTAATCTGTGGTCATATGTTGGTCTTTTTATCATGCAATTCAAATGATTTAATCAAATAAATATAAATTAATATTATAATAATAAAACTTACTTTTTTCATTTCTCAAAATCATGGGTTTTGCTTCGAAATATTTATTTTTGGGTCCCACCCAAAGTGTTTCCATTGCTCTCAAAAGAACCTCGCACACCAAACTGTCGTTAGATGGCGATGCTGATCTAACCGCGGTCGCGACCGGTTCATTTATATAGCGGTTAAAATTGGCGGGCAAATTAATCGGTATGTCATCAAATGTGTGTTTGAAGATGGATCACCATTGGAAAAAGGAAGTTGAAGATGTATTTGACGAATGTCAGTCAGGAAACCACATCCAGTTGTTACTTCGAATAAAGAAAATATATATTAAAATCAAGGAAGACGTACGTGAACTCTTTATCTTTCTCCATTGAGAAATAACTAAAGATTCAATTTTCTTAAATTGTAGACAACAGAAAAGGAATTTTGGTCTCATTTTTGCCACATACTGCAGCACTTTTTGATCGTCGGTAACAGTGAACCATCAGTAGACAAGGCTTTACAATTCGCTTCGGTATTTGTTCAACCAACAGATACAGACGACGATAAATTATTTACTAACTTATTTGATTTTCTTCTACCTGTAAGATTAAAAAGGTTGATTTAACAATTCAACTTAATAATTATTCGGAGTTTTATTGCAGCTATGTCGTGCAAATAGCATTTCTGTCCGTACTCGAGTGTGTCAACTGATAAATCTTTCGCTTACGAATATGCAAGAGGATTTTCCACTCAGTGACGAATTATACCTAAACATACATAAAACGGTTTTATCTTTATTAAAAGACAAGTCAGCTCACGTGCGACAAGCAGCAGTGAAGGCACTCAAACATTTCCAGGATCCTTCTGATGAAAAGTGTCCAATCATTAAAGGTATTACTTTTCTCTTTAAAAAAATATATACATCTCACTTACTAATCAATATTTATGTATGAACTTTCAGAATATATTTTTCATCTGGAATGCGATCCTAGCGCTGAAGTCAGGGCAGTCGTTATTAACAACATTGCGGCCTCTAAAAAGATTTTGCAAATTATTCTGGACCGAACTCGAGATGTTAAAGACACAGTTAGGAAAGCTGCGTTTTGTTTTTTAGCTGAAAAAGTGCATTTCAGGTGTTTGAAAATTGCGCAGAGAATTCAGCTTCTAAAGGATGGTCTCCAAGACAGATCCGGTAAGGTTGACACAATTAATTTCGTGACAAAAAGAAATTAAAATAATTTTTTCTGTAGAAATCGTTTCGAAAACTGTGCTGTCAAAGTTGCTTCCGGCGTGGATAAAATTAAGTGACGGGACCGTATTGAAATTTCTTTCATATTTAGATGTGGAGAACTTTTCGGAAGCAGTGGAATTAATTTTGTCTAATCTTTTCAAAAATAAACTCAATAAAAGTTTAATTGACGAGAGCATTCAAATCCTTGAGAAGTTAGTAATTTTAAAAAACTGTTTTAATGTTAACATTTCTTAATTAGTTGGGTAATTTTACATACGACAGAGAACATCTTGTTGATATATCTTCAGAAACTTCAATTTTATCTAGTGAACTTGCATTTTATTGGCGGGTATTGGTTCAGCAAGATTTAAGCGACGAAACACGCGAGAAACTTTTACCTGAACTTAAGCGGTTTTGTGACTACATTGAGAGGTGATATAAATGAATTTTAACAAATTTTTTAATACCAATTTCAATTTATTTTGTTTAGAATACTGTTGTCAGCATCGGATGACATCGAGAAGAGTCTTCACAAAGAATTCATCGTACATCAATTAATACTATTGGTCAAAGAATATGAAATAATCGATGATGTCACCAAGTAAAGAATTTAAAAAGTTTTAAATTAAAATAAAAATTTGAAAAATTGTTATTTTATAGGCAAATAATCGTGCAGTTTTCACAACGTGTTTTTACGTCGTCGAATTGTAGCGAAACATGTATAAGTCCTTTAGTAGAGCTAATTGTAGCCACTTTAGGAGACGATGAAAACAAATCTGTGCCTTTAATCGTGGAAATTATTTCCGAAATTCAATTACCAATAAACATTCCAGAAGACCAGATTAATGACGAGCAGGAAGTAAGTATTATTCATGCTGGCAAGCACAAATGGACATCATTAATAAACTGTCGGTTTTCTTTTGCAGGGTGATCCGTCAACGTTGAAGCTGTGTCTAACAATTGCGTGTACATTATTAGAACAATCAATTGTTCGCACTCTCCAGCCCAGCATTCAGTCTCTCATTGATAATTTGGTTAGTTTAGTTCGTCGAAAAACCGAAAAAAGTTCTAAAATCTTTTCTTTTTTTTTGTCTTTTATTAGCTGTTGCCTGGGATTCAAAACAGTAATCCGTTAATTCGTATTCTAGCAGTGAGAGGATTGGGTCTAGCATGTCTGCTTAGCAAACAGCAAGCTCGGCACAATGCAATTCTCTTCCTCCAGGTATAAGGCTGAATATATACTTTTGATAAATACATTTTCAACGTTTATTTAAATTTTCTTTTAGATTTTGCAATTGGATCAAGAATCAATTCGCATCGTAGCTGCCAAAACTTTGTTTGATTTACTGCTTACGTTTGGTGTTGATGCATTTCCGTCGGAAGAAAACGAAAATAACGATGATAATGATAATAATAAATTGAGTATAGTCTCCATTTTAACTCTTCTACTGGATAACGAAGAAACAGAAGTTCGATCGGTAGTTGTGGAAGGACTTGGCAAATTGTTGCTGTCGGAAATAATCTCTTCAACCAAATTGATATCTCGACTTATACTCTTGTGGTTTAATCCAATTTCTAACGACCAGTCGTCTGTCCGCCACTTCTTGGGAGTTTTTCTACCAGTTTTTGCATCCGCCAGCAGGTTATTTTATAATACAAATCAAGATTTATCTAAAACTGATGTTTTTTTCACTTCTATTTTTTAAAATACAAACAGGCAGCATCAACAGTGTATTGAGGAAGCTTTTCTTCCAACATTGAATACAATATTCGAGGCACCTAAAACTAGCCCCATAAGGGATGTAAATCCTGATAACGTGGCAAAATTCATGGTTGCACTCATGCATTCAAGAATGATCAAACGAGACATGGCCATAAAACCTGACGCAGCAAATGTGAATTTATTTGGTTTTTCATTTATTAATGTGAAATTCAATATTTCCTATTTTTTTTTAAATAAGTTATCGCCGGTTCACTTCAGTTTGGGTATGCGAATTTGCAATGGAGTGTTGAACGAGTCACGCAATCCATACATTCGTGTTTACATGAAAACACTGTCCTGGATCGATCTCAGTGAATGCGAAGCTGTGGATCTTCGGCATCTTTCCAACTTACATTCACAAATTGCAGAGGTGAATTCTGATAACCCGACATTCTATTACAAACATGCTAACACACTTTTGTATATCTTTTAGCTCAAGTTGGAAAAGAATTGTGCCAACTTATTGATTAAATTCCAACAGAAATTATCTGCTGGAATTCAAGATCCTGAACAGTCCCAATTGCCAAGAATCTCTTAACTCTTAAAAGCTTTTTTTTTTTTTACATCATGTAATATTAAAAATTAAAAATTAAAAATCTAGTTTTAAAAAAAAAGACTCCAATTATGGTTAAACGATTTGACATAATCACATACTGTCATAAGTATCCATTCATTCGCATCCAAGTGAAGGTAAGGATTTTTGTTTTTGCTTTATCGATTACCTAAATCATTCACCAGCAACTTTACACGAATGGCATGTACTTTGTTCATGGTAATAAGAAAGAAACCTCAACAATCCACTAGTGAAATAATATGAATTTTTATTTTAGATGTTTTTCGTATGGCAAATTGTGCGAAACCAGGCTGAATCGGAAGCCCAATTAAGCAACAATTACGAGGGAGTTGGTTATTTACATTCCGACTCGGACACCGTACCAACATATGGCTTAGGAGAGTCATATTTTTATTCGTACACACACGACAGTCCATTACTTTGGAAAAACATAGACAAATACATCAATTCGTACAAACTACCGGCTCGTTATCGATTTAGTGGATCGATGGAGACAACTTCCCTCCTGTATTAATAGTTGTATAAAAAAAATTGCATATCAATAAATACGAACTAGAATTTTGATGACTTTCCTGATAATACATGTCGCGCATTGTCACGACACTAATCATAGGGCGTAATCCCAAATCTCAATCACCTTACGTCATCAGCGATGCAGTGAGTCGACTCAAACCAGCTCGTTGTTGCAGCCTGGCGTGTGGAGCCGGTCGGGCCGCTTCTTCATCATGGATCCGCCTGAACGAACCGTCCGTTTTAGGCCCCAAGCACTGGACGTTCTCTGTCGGACCACCAATTTCAGCCGGCACGAAATTAAACGCATGTATCGTGGATTTAAGCAGGTGAGTCGTGCGAACTGCATAGCCTTAACGAGCGCCATTTATAAAGGAAAGATGCGCGTTGCCATGACAACGAAACGAGATTCGTTGTCTAGCAGAATGCAGTCAAAATCGAAAGAGAAGCTTACTGCATTCACGGAGTCGTCTGTGATTGGTTAATTCAATTTTTATGTTTGACGTCACAATGTTTATTCAGCATCGAGCCATTGAATGGTATTGGTGCAATATTTAAACTGACTTATGCTGTGCACTAAATATAATTTAATTTTCCACTAACTTAGTTCCACATTATTTTAACTGAATTTCGCACTATTGTAAATAAAAGTTTTTTTTGATGTATTGGCGACACCCATAACAGTTTCCCAAAGTTTTCCCGATGTTTGCCAGACGTAACTATACATAGGCCATGCCATGCATACCACCGTTTAATCATCAGCGCAATGATGAGTGTAAGAAAGGTAGTGGGGCATTCAATTTTTGTAGCGCACATTTTCTAGTGTCGAAAAAAATTAGATAATGTATTTTTTAAAAAATGCATAATTCAGTTATTCTTAGTGCATTTTTCAGTTTAAATAGTGCGTCAATAAATGGAAATCTGTACTGCGGTATCGGTCTAGGTCTTTCGAGTTTCTAATTAATTAATATCACAAGATTGTCGTGGTTTGCTGTAATATTACAAGCCTTCAATCATTATCCTCTTTTTTTTGAAGTTTTTGGGAAGCTAAAAAATGATAATTTTTGATTTCTTGAATTTTTATAATTATTTCTACAGTTGAAAACTGCTCGTGACGACAGTTTTGTATTTGCCGCCTATGTGAAGTCACTCTAGGAGCACTTTGTGACGTCACATCGTGTCCTAACAGTGCTAAAATCAGACCGGAACCACCGTTTTACTCTCTATACAGTAAGGTTCTCTTTCGACCTTTGAATGCAGTCGGTCAGCAGCATGCTAAGTGAAGCGAACAAAAGAACAGCGGCACATGCACTTAAATAAATAACATAAACATAAAATATTCTAAATTAGTTATAATATTTCTAGGAATGTCCCAGTGGAATAGTGAATGAAGATACTTTCAAACAAATTTATTGCCAATTCTTCCCTTTAGGCAGTAAGTTAAAACAAAAAACAATTTTTAAAAAATCCTTTTTGTATCAAGATTATTATAATTAAGTGACAATTTGTTCTTGGCAGATGCCAATCGATATGCTCATTACGTGTTCAAAACATTTGATCAGAATCAGAACGGGGCAGTAAGTTTCCAGGTGATAAATGCAAAGTTTATGATTTTATTCGATCGCAATTTCAATTTTATTATTGTTTCTTGTGTTTAGGATATTTTAGCGTGTTTGTCTTCATTGTCTCGTGGCACACTTCAGGATAAGATTGGCTGGGCATTTCGTTTGTACGACGTGGATGGCGATGGGTACGTGCGTCGTGATGAAATGGTAGCGATCGTGTCGTCCATCTACGACCTTATGGAGAGGTATGCCGTCCGCGCTCCTAATGAGAAAACCGTCCGGGATCACGTTGATCGTATTTTCCAAGTAAGTACTTCCAACCTGTTTCCATAATGCTTTTCAATTTACATAATAGTTCCAAATATGCACGGTCAACGACCTATTTAAACGATTGCATCTTTTTCATCGCATTTATGATATTGATCAATGGGCTCGGTTTTGGGGAATCTAATCCAATTTGTTGTGCTCCACTCACTGTCACTCCCACTTGAACTTCAGCAACCTTTTCTGCTGTGAAAGTTTAATTCGCTCAATTAATCAATATTTTTGTTAATTTTTAAAAACATTTGCAATTTTTATTTTATTTAAATGACTTTTAAAAGTGTCAAGATGGCTTTATTTTTAGTTCACGGTGCAAAATTAATTATGGAACAGTTTTTGTACAAGTTCAGCAAAATAATTGTGCTATTATAGCAGTAATTACTGTTATTACACAATATTAATGACGTGAACTAGTTGCTAGGAAATTGTGCGGTATTTTTTTTTTAATATACCGTCAATTTTATTTTTTATTTTTTTTGTAATGGTTAAAAAGGAATTTAAAATAGTTTTCTATTGACCAATCAACCAGTGGGAGTTTCTGATTGACCCATTTTAACGTGTAACGGTGAAATAAACTAACTCACAGTTGTGTCTAATTAGATTTGAAGGAATTTTTTTTTTTGGATTAAATTCGACAATTTTTTTCTTTGAACACAGAAATTGGACACAAACCACGACGGAGTAGTGACCATGGAAGAGTTCACTGAGATATGTTTAAACGATGACATCATCGCTAAATCATTGGAACAATTAGACACTATTTTGTAATTGAATACCCAAAGGTACATGAGAATAAGAATCAACGTCTTCCGATATGATTTACTACAATTTTATTTGCTCATTCCGTGACACTACCTGTAACCATATAATTGTCATCAATTACATGTGTGACGTTTTAAGTTTTATCTCGATATAAAAACTTAACTGGCAAATAAACTGGGTGCTGGCATGTGATCGTTTGCATGTTCCTGGGACTCTGCATTTCCGGTAAGGGTGTTGCGTTGCCTGGCAACACTGAGCAATAGTTCATTGCTGGCAACAAATGAGGGAAACTTTTCGGACCGACATTACAGTACCCAAAGAGACTGACATTATTATTTGTTCACTTTTCGAACAAAATACACACACTTAATTTGACACATTGGTGTTGGTGGGACCATGTCCCCGGGTGGGAACACCTTTTTCTTGGTGTTTACCATACTGTGTAAGTATTATTGGTCGATAATTTTATGTTTTATTCTGCACTTATATCAATAATTTTTGCCTATTTTTGAAACGCAACGCTTATTTACAGCGGGACTGGTGTCCGTGCCACCAGTTCGACTTATAACGTTCGCTGACACATTGCTGTAAGATAATAAAACTTGCATTGCTTCTTGAAAAACGTGGCTTAATGCAATTCCAATAATTGCTTGTAGAGATAGAAAGTTGGTGGAAAATGAAACCGTTGTCGACAAAAAAGATGCGACGGTCGAAAATGAAACCATTGTCGACAAAAAAGATGCGACGGTCGAAAATGAAACCATTGTCGACAAACAAGATGCGACAGTCGAAATTGAACTCGTTTTGGATCGGCAGCCTGGAGATGCCGTGGCTGGGAAACTGTTTAAAATTCAGCCTTGTCTGCGATTATTAGCTGCTAAAGTAAGAAATTAGAATTATAAGAAAAAGTTTTAAAATTCTTCCATTTAAAATTGTAAAGGAGAATGAAATATAAATTTCCTTTACAAGTTAGAGAGAATTTTAAAAGTAACCCCTGTGCTTTGCTGCTGAACTTGCGAAGAATAAAATTCATATTGCGGGATAAAGAATTAGCAAAATGACTTACAATTTTGTAATATAAACATAGGGTAAATCTCCAAACAAGCAAATTTTACACCCGGTTGAAGTTTCCAGTAAGTTTACTGACAAATGCCGTGTGGAAGGGAAAACTAATTCTAAGTGGAAAATTGGCGTGAAGAATGTGTACACCGATTTGAAAATTGACAAACCTGCCACGGGGTAAGTTGAAACTAAACTTAAAATAACATTTCTTTAGAGCTTTTGTCTTGTTTTCTTTAAAGCTGTGTATTAGTCTTCACATTGAGTGCAAATGGGATGTCTTCCCGAATTGAGTCGTCAACTTTTGATGTCTTTCCCACTGATTTAGTGCTCACCATTAGTTCAGTGATTGCCAAAAATAACCAATCAAACCACTTTAACTTGAGCTTTACATTCGATTTAAAAAATCAAGTTAGTTTTCAACTCTATCCAATCAAACCCCCGCTACATTATCGACCCGTTTTATTTAGATTTTGAATTTTCCTTGGCATTATACCGTATCATTTCACCAGCCACTGTCACACGTATCAATAAGAACTTACGGTGCATCGTGTTCCGCAAATTTTAGTCAACTACCAGTTGATGTGATAGGATGTTCCTTAAATAACTGGGGTTACCGATTTCGACTATCAGTCAAGATAGAGTCCAAGACATCTAGTTGGAGTTCAAGTTCCATCTCGGGTAAATATCGATTAATATCGATCAACTGTTTGTGTTCGATTCTAATTTCAACGAGTTGTTTAAATAGCACCTTTCGATGCTTTTGCGCATGAGTTTGTGCCAGAAAATGCAGGTATTTTTCAAGTAACTGCGAGACTCGTTGGTAAAGTTCCTCAAACCCTAAGCGAAGAGGAACGTGAACAAATTCTTGCAAATGCTCTTAATGAGTTAGGTGTCAAGTTTCCATACTTGCAGTGGACAAATGGCTTCCTTGATGATATAAGTATGAAGTGTTGATATTATCACTAATACAGAAATTGATAATCATTGACAATTGCAGAAGAAAAAAATGGTTACACGCTAAGATGGACGGCGCAAGGTCGTTTCGATCTTGTTCGAAAAATCTGTATGGAGATTGGGTTTAAGAAAATTCGCTGGAAGAAATATGAGTGGATCGTAAAGGAGCCAATCACTATTAGCAATCAAACAGAATGTCCTGAGTTAATTGAACCGGCGGCAAAGGCGAGTCCGTTTCCTTGGAAAATGGCTGGTCTTTTAATACTTGTCGGAGTTCTTTTTCTTCCAATTTGCTTTCTTATGTGCATATGGCCACGCAGAGAGCGGGAAAGTAAATAAGAAAAAAAATTTTAAAATTTTATTTCTGCACGTTATACGTAACTTTGGATTTCAGTTCAAGAAAAGTACCAGGAGAGGTTGTCGCGTTATCAATTAACCCCAGAAATTAAACATCGCGAAGCGAAGGGGGAAGACAATGTTGCCTTCCAAAGTGACACAAATATTAACACAATAACCGCTGTTAATAAATCGCTACCCAATGGAATAGCAAACGGGTTTGTAAACAAACAAAACTTAACTTGAATAGCTGCATTCAAAAATAGAACTTTAAAGTGGGTGCACAGCTATTTATTGCAAGAAACACGAAATTGTTTACATTTTGAACGCATCTATAGTGCCAAAGTATTGACATAACCGATACAATTGATTTCTCTCTCGACAGATCAATTAAATCAAAAACAGATTTTGTTCAACTAAAAGCTGCTCATTTGGCGGAACACGAGTATTTAATTCAAATTAATTTTTAAAATGAACCTATATTTGATATTAATTTTTTATTTTAAATTTACAGTGTACCTGATCCACTTTCAAGCTCGGAATCTTCAATAGAAGGACCACAACGCATTCACCTTTTGCGTTCACGGCCTCCTTCCAAACCAACTGTAGTCAGTCCTGTCGCTGCTCAGTACGCCACAGTAGATGCACCTAGTCCAGATGATTCCATTGAAAACCTAGCTAGGTAGAGAAATATTTGAGGGCAAATGTTAAATTTAGATGACGATTGAGATTGTTTATGTACAGGGATATATTAGGCACACCTATTACGACATCAGATTCACAAAAAGGTTTGACTGCTCCCATCGTCACTTCATTTGTAAAATTTCGTTCATCGACTGAACGAATCGGATCTAGTATTTCGGTTTCGTCAATAGCTAACGTTACCGCTATTTCAACTAATGGAAACGATAGACATAGTGCAGGAACAACGCTTCCAGGTAAACGAAACGAGAAAATTAAATGTAAATTGTTTAGGTTGAAACAATTTATTTATTTATCCAGAACCTCAGTGAACAAGTCTGAACGTACGAGATTTGTGACTGCGCGTTTTATTCAATTTTTTTTTTTTCGCAAATAATATTACGTATACATAGTGTCTATAAGGAAATAAAGTTTGTAAATTTAAATAAATGAGATCTCAATCATTTAAATCAGTCAGAAAGAACATAAATGACAAAAAAAGAACCGGTAAAGATAATGAAACATTTATTCAGGATCAGCAGTGGGAACATATTTTTCCAAAAGGTGAGTCTTAGATTTTTGTTTGTTTGTTTGTTTATTTTTATTAATCTCTTTAATAGTAGGACTCTGATGAAGTAAGTATATAAGTATCAAAACAAAAATTAAGAGTACAATTGGTTTGAGGTCGGGCTCAGGGCCGCAGTGAAGATGGAGCTGAAGGAGCGGTGACTCGGGGTGCACCAAGTAATAGGACGTCAAAGGCGCTGGTGTATCATGTTGGGGGGCGCGAATTTGAATTTTGGCGGGCTTTGGCCCCAAGCGCAATCTTTCCTTACTACGGCCCTGGTGAGGCTGACTTGTGAGCAGGATGTCCACATACAATAAGTTTTCAGGCCCGAAATTGTGCGCCATTGTGTTTTTGGTCAAATATTGACGTCTCCCCCCAAAAAATACCATTTTGATGATAAATGATTCCTTTTCAAGTGAAAAAAATGTATTTTTTAAAAAAAATTCATTTTTGGGCAGTAGAGTTTTATCGCCTAGGCCCATAAGACCGGGCTCGGAATTTACAAGGGGCCCGACCTTGTTCCACTTTGCTCCACCTTATTCCACTTTGTTCCAACTTGTTCCACTTTTTTCTTCCATTTTCCTCAATTTTCTTCGATTTTCCTTTTTTCTCTTTATTTTCTTCCATTATCCTTTTTTCTCTCTATTTTCTTC
>JAQIXU010001041.1:0-21346 GCA_034701245.1 Strigamia transsilvanica | reverse complement strand
CATAAATCTCGAAATAAATCTTAAAATCCTTAATAAATCAATAAATCCCAAATAAATCTTTAAATCCATAAATCTTTCTTAAATCTAGAGATTTATAAATCTCGTCGACGAAAATTGCTAATGTCGGCCCCCCCCCCCCGTGTTATTTGCTATGATAAATAACCGATCATCATTCAACAGAATAAATTAGGGTTATTTACTTTGGTAAATAACCGAATAAGAATAAACAATGTGTTAGGGCTGTTTTGCTAGTGCGAATAGCCAGAGTTTCAAAATTTACGGTTTGGATCATTTGCAATCACTAATTAATGACCAAACTTGAATCTTTACGATCGAATTTAGCTTTAATATACAAAAGTTACATGACAGTTGTTCACGTGGGTACCGACTCTTTACGGAGACTCATGTCAATAGGGGTACCATGCTCCTAGTTGAACTCAACGGTTGGTTATCATGTGTACTGTCAGTGTCAACTCTTCCAAGCCTGCAGCGTCCCTTACCTCTGTCTGTCCTTTTAATTAGTCTAAGGGTCACATGGACGCGCGATATATGGGGCTTTCACGCTCCAAATTATCGCTACGCATGCCAGCAATAACATGCATTACTGCGGCCTCGGAAACCAACGTTGATTTGGCTGTTATCAATTCCAACAGTTAAGTTGCAGGTGGCTATAAACCACTTGGAAGAGTTAGGCTGCCTCTAAGAGATGTTCGGTTTGGCTAATACTGTATATGGTACAACAAACGATACGCACTGCACAGGCATGGATAACGCGATAGGCCTACGCTATAGTAAGCTTGGCCTCAGCCGTGGCTGTTTGAAGTGGGGACGATTTGTGATTTGCTAATGTGTGCTTAATAGCAAGGTTCAATAAAAGGCGATGATAAACAGGAAATACCGAGTATATGTATTAGATTAGAACAGTAGGATCTTGAATCTCCAATCAGATTCAAGGATCCAGAAATCCCTCCAATCCTGATCAACAGGAAGTAGATATCCAGATCACAGGATCTGAATTCTTAGGAAACGGTAGAGATTAGGCGCTGGCCTGTCCTAATAGAGAGCTACATTCCATTCCTGGAATGTGGTGCAATAACCCAATTTGTATCCAAAATAGATGCCAATGAAAAGATATCAATTATACTGAATAAATAACAATTGTCCATTTATTTATTGCAATATATTTTTTAATTATTCAGAGGAAATGCACTTCCTAGTAGCGATTCAGTTGAATTCCAAATGTTTACAATAGTTTAACACATGGTAATTCTTGGGAATTTTAGTTTAATAGCCCTGAACCAACCCATGAACATCAATTCTATTAAATTGATATGTTCAGAATATCCAAGATTATCTTCATTCAATGCATAATTATTACAATATGGCACAGAATAAGTTATGTAATTCTGCAGGCAACACGTAATTTATAGAAGGACTATCAGTCCAATTGGTCTGATAATTCTTAAATGTCGTAAATAATAAATAAACAATTTATTTATTGCTATTTCAGCAACAATTTGCGTTGGTTTTCTTGGATATAGCTCTTTGCAGTGGCGCAGCACAGTCTGGTGTCAAATATGTCACCTTTTAAGGTTTTATAACCGTCACAACTCAAATAAATACATTGAATGCACAATAATCATCCTCAGCTGACTTGACTGCACAACCTCACATCACACAATTTCATCCTCAACTGACTGTACAACCTCGCTGACATACGTAATTCTAGCAGTAGACGTAGAGATAAAATAAGCTGTACCAGCTTGTATTTTTGTTAACCACAGGGTTGTTAGATCAGTAGAAAACTCCCTTGAATTTATGCTTAATGTTAAAATTACAATAAACTGTAATCTTCTTTCTACAGGTGTACTTTAAACAAAGAGAAACGACAATTCCATTAATTCTCAAAAGCAGAAGATCTATTAAAGCAAACACTTTTACCATTGTTACGTTCAAAATGTTTAAAGTATGTTAGCAGACAATTGTAAACAAAACTGCTAAATCAGTTGTTTTAATTTAGACCATCCGATTAAATTTACAATCTCAACCTTGCCTTGCCACAGACAAATACAAACGATGCCAAGATGATTGCATCGAAAAAAAGATTTACAATAAAATTCAATGCAAGTGAGTATTTCTTTTAATATTGATGCAAAATTTCGTCAGTTATGAATTGAAGTAATTAGATTAAAAATCTTAATTTTGAAAAACAAGAAAAACCGAACAGATGAAATTTGTTATCTTTATACATATAAAATTGTATGCTGTAGTCTGTAATACAAGTCTTGAAAAATATTTTTAGGTTACCATTTTTAGCCAACCTCAAAAAGAATAATTGTACCAATGGTGAAGACGCTAAAACGTCTTTAGCGTTGTATATGAACAGTTCATTAACCATCAATATAATAAAAGACTGTGGTTGTTATCCACCGTGTGAAGAACCGGTGTGTGATACATTTGTCACATTTCAACACACTGAAGCATGGCCAATCAAGATTCTTACAATAATTCCGATGAATAACATAATTGAAGAGATTACACAAGTATTATCCTACACTGAAGTTGCATTGTGTTGTGATATTGGCAATTCTTTTGCACTAATGCTTGGCCTTTCTATTCTTGGAATTCCACAACTATTGCAAAAAATGTTTTTTTTAATTTATTCAACTTAATAGAAAAACCTAAAAACCCCATCACATTTCCAAAATAATATTCATTAATGTACAGTACTGTATATGAAAAAATTCAAACAACAAATTGTGACGGTAGCAAATTTGTTGATGTTGTTGTTCTGTGCATTACCGTCAGGTGGCGTACTTTATGAATATATAATGTAACTAAATATAGAATAAATCTCACTTCCTGTTTAACATGGAAATCATGCACATGTCTCCATCTTTCATCTCCAACTACATCTGATACATACGTATATCCACATCCATGCATAATCTCAACAGAATTTGACTACATATTTAACAGAGCAATTAGGTAAACTGGCCACTCCTTCTACTCTGAGGTATATACTCTATGTAAACGTTCAGGAGATAAATAATTGACAATTGAACAACAAGTGTTATCAAAACAAGTATAATTTATTAGACTGGCATAACGAAAGCGAAAGACTCTTATTAGCGATGGAATATCTTGTCGCATCCCCTCTACTTTCTGGGTGCAATAAAGTGAGGAATGGAGTCTTTGTGCAACTCCGTGGATAGAATAATATCACTTGAATCGATCACTTACCTTATTTCGAAATGGGTTACCAATTAACTAGTCAGTTACAACAAAAGTATGTTTAAGACGTCTTTTGTTATCTTGCGATGTACAATAATAAAATACAACTCTCCTTTCTAGTACAGAGCAAGGGATATTGAAGTCTTCTTCTCGCGTGCCGGTTTGCCTTCGTATGCGTGGAGAATGGCGTCGTCTTGTGCTTCTTCTGTCTCTTTGGGTCCACTCGTTGGACGCGATTGAATGCTCGGGTGGCGCTCTATACGGCGCGCGACATGTCTAACAAGTAAGCGTGACATGTAAGTGGGAAAATACAAATGTCGTGCTTAGTCATACTACGAATTGTCGCAGTATGACTAAGCGCGACAACCGATTGTCGCGCTTAATCGAGTCACGCGTATTACGGAAGACCCAAATGTTGTAAAAGTAGTTGAAATAATCAAATCATGGTTTATTAAGTTGTAATTCCTGGGGTAAGTGTCTCTTGTCCGTATTAGGTGTTCCTGTTGCCCAAATAAGTCCTAGTTTGCTGTGGGGTCCATCAGTTCTGACTGTCATCAGTCATGGGAGGTCCTCGGTCTGGCGCAGGGACGCCAGATGGTGTTAAACACACTCACCAATGGGAAAAACACACACTAAGACACATTTCAATGTTGGTTTTGTGCGAACTGTTTGTCTAGGGGAGGGTCCCAGAAGTGTTCACCCATGCATGGGTCCCTTAACAGCGACCCATTCCACGATCGACTGCCGACCACGTGGGCAAGGGACCATGTAGGCGGCGAAGACCGTTGTCGCTTTAGTGCTTTGCCATGCAGCGCACGGCGTTTGATGGCAATCAAGTCAAACTTGCATTGCCCATTGTTTTATCACTCTTTTAGTAGGTCCTCCCTCGTAAGGTGTCCTCCTTTATGTCCTCCTTTTCAATATTTGGGAAGCCACGAATTTTTCCAAAATATTTCAACAAATTTTAGAATTAAAACAAACAAATTTTGACAAATTTTAAGGTTTTTAAGAAATTTTAGAATTTTTCCACAATATTTTGATAAATTTTGGAATTTTCCAAAATATTTTGACAAATTTTCGAATTTTTCCAAATTTTCGAATTTTTCCAAAATATCTCCACAAATTCTGTTAAAAAATTCTAATTTTCAAAAAATAAATTTTATTTTATTTTATTTTTTGTCCACCCTTTTATTGTGAAAAAGTTGGTCACCTTATAAATAATGTGCGAAATACGATAAAAACATTGGAATAAACGGGTTAAACGTATAGTAAATGGAACATGGCATTTCATTGGTTTAAGGCCGGGAATATACGGGCCAATCAGAGCAAGGCTCTCATAAACAGAATGGAATGTTCATCATTTATACAAGGAATTCATCGTAACGATCAAAAACCAAGTAATGAGGTAAAAATATTTGAAATTTAACTAAAACAATTAATAAGTTAACAAAAAACTTTCCAGGTATTTGGTTATAAATAGTAAAGCGAAGGCGGAACGATGACAGCGCCACCGCAGTACTCCAAAATGGCGGTAATAGATTGGAAAAAACAACGAGGGTGCCGAAAAAATGCTATAACCGAACGATCACGGCCAGGAAACGACTTGATAGCTATTGGAAAGTAATGTACGGTAAAAACAACACATACTAAACAACATTAATGAGCAAATTATCGGCGTTAAACATGATATAAACAGTTCGTTTGTATATAGGCGAATTTCGACTCGAGTACTAGGACAACAAGTCTTGTACAACATCGGGAGATCAATCAGATAAGAACTAAATACAATTTAACGATATAAGAATTAAATTAAAGACCCGTACGTTGTTTTGCAGAGAATACCGACTCCGATTTCAACTTTGATCTCAACAAGGAGCATGATGAGGAAGGAAAGGGATTTAAACAGGTATGGCACGATGCAGTCTCGAGCTGACGCCACGGTGACGTCAGCATCCAAGATGGTTGTCCTTAATCGTCGAGTCTCAAACGAGGAGAACAAAAAACAGTGATAACATAAATAAGGTGAAGTGACAAATTTGCGATTGCATAATGATAAATTGATAAATCTAACAATGATTTAATAGGAAATTTTTGGTGGATAATAATCCAAAGAAAAAAAGGTGAAATAAATTCTTGCTAAATTTATATTCTCCAGTGTTGCTCGCAAAAACACGAAGGCCAGAGTCGGCCAGAACAATCAATCTGATGTGTGCATCCGAAATTTGGTATTCGCCAAGTATTTATAAGAAAAAGCAATTTGAATGTGGAAACGGAAATTTTCACGCCGAAAAAAGTAAATTCCATGTGAAACAGCAATTTTCATGCCAAAAATAGTAATTTTTATGCCAAAACTGCATTTTTCATGACAAAAATGGAGATTTCACATTTAAAATGCAATTTACACATAAAAATGAAATTTTTACCCAAAATATTCAATCTGAGGTCATGTGTCTACCTCCTCCTAATCCGCAGATCACATTGATTGCATCCTCAGATTGCTCTGAAGATAAAATAATCTTTTTTTTTAATGTATTCCGTATTTAGCCCTTTCAGTATTCGGTGCAACCAGTAGAAACGCAACCGCATACCTCTTAATACGTACGCATCCTCAGCATGTCAGCAACCTGCCGGTTCTCCGAAGGATTATATGCCAAAAGGACTTTCTCGGGGAAGGATCTAGTGTGTATTGCCAGTGCCGGATTAACTTATGTAGAGGCTCTTAGGTCGTCAAAATCTCTGGGCCCCCTTTTCACTTAGCAATTTATATCCTAATATGTTTTGAACAACAAAATCTTGATAAACCAATTTTATTAAACAAAACAAACAGTTGATATTTCCAAAAATTATTGTACGATTGCAATGCTGGCACTGTTGCATCAGAACCGGCAAACTTCTCTTTCAAAATCAAATTCAATATTATTTTGATCCCGTGTCGCGGGGCCCCCGAAAAGGCGTGGGGCCCATAGGCCGGTGCCTACTTGGCCTAATGGGTAATCCGGCACTGTGTATCGCCATATTCAATCTTATGACAATTCTTTCTTTCGTAATATACACCGGTGCTTCTCAAATTATGTCAGGGCAATGCTCTCTGCAACCGCAAATCATTCATTAGAATAAAACAGTAGACTTTAAATTTTAGAACGATAAACAGCTTTTTATTTCTGCTCCTCATATACAAAACTCTAATTAATTAGAGTCAGAAAGAACGCAGTCAAACTGAATATCCGCCTAGGATGGATGGCATAAGCTCGCAGTCCATGACTCTAAAGGTAGGTTCACACTTGTGTTCACACTATGCGCAACGCAAGAAAAAGTAGTGAAATGCAACACTATAGTCTGTGAACAGACCTAAAATAATAAAATATCATGTCCGGCCAATCCCACAAAAGCAAATGTGATGCAACAAGAGTAGAGTTACTCCTGATTGGTTGGACGCAAGCATATTCCTTGGGTTGCGCGTTACTTCAACTCGAAGTTGAAGTACAAATTTACGACTACGTCAGGAATTCTTGGACGTAACCAGCTTGCGTTGCGTCTAGTGTGAACACAAGTGTGAACCTACCTACCCTAGACAAAGGTAAGTATCAACCAAGCAGTTCGTCGTGTCCGAAGAGTGGACCCAAGGACCAGGGTAAGACCGCGAACGACGTCATGCAAGATGCCCCAATGAGCCACCAGCACAAGATGGGATCTTCATGCATAATTTCCTGTGCAAACGGCATTCAGCGAAGATTAAATAGCCGCCTTCCTTTTGATTAAACTTGTCGAATGTTTTCTACATAACTATCAATTATCAATGCATTAAAAATTTTGTGAAAACAATTTGGTCATGATGATAATCCAATTGATTTTCTTGTTTTTGATTTGTCACATTGTTCCCGATCGTGAAATTTTCCATTTCCAGCCCTGAATTTCACCACATATTTTTTATCACCACGAATCTATATTAAAAAAGAAAAACAAAATGTAAAAAAACCATGAAAAACCACATCTCCCATAGGAATTACTTTTACCTGCGAAATAAACCCCATCCTCCATCTTCCACCCAACTCTGATTGGTTAGTTAGCGAAACACCGCAGTTCGAGGCTACCAAACTCCCTCTACCGAGCAAACCCCCCACCACGACCACATTAAATAATCTCTCCGCAACCTCTGATGACATTACAGCTGGTACGAGACTAGACAATTACAAAAATCGGTGTCGAGGCTATCGCGTTAACCGTATCCACGGCAATCCACCGTATCTTCACTCGCGCTTTGTTTTCTGAATGATTGAATGGATACACCGAACCGAGCAAAACAAGCGCGCGATTGACTCCAGTTGAGAGCCTGGCATCACCACCCTCCATTCGACCGGCCTCGAGCACATCGCAAGGCCTAGCTGAGTCTCCCTCGTCACTTACAATGGAAGCGGTCATGGCGGCATCGGCAGCATCGGCAGCAGCAGTCAACGGAGGAGGCGAACAAAGCTCCGACTTAGATGCGACGGAAAAGGACTTTGCGAGCAGATCCGAAGCGGTCGAGACGCAAACTTACGTGAATGGAGCCTCGACTGAAAGTCTAGACTTGACTGCTAGCGAAAATAAGGTATGGGCTTTGATATTTGTTTATACGTCGTTGCTAAGGGCTAAGGGCTAAAGCGCTTTTTGGGTTTGATTTTGACGTCATGGTGAGTGAGTGGTGAGTGGAAATGAATTAATTTGGGAGGATTTTGAGGGTGTTTGTTGTGTGAAGGGATTGGATTGTGGGTGACATTGGTTGGGGTTGAGTTGTGAAGGGCGAATTCATTGAGAGGGAAGTAGGAGGTGGTGAGCTTCTCTGCGGTGCAGCTTCCTCCTCCTGTGATACAGGCAGTATCTTATGAGGCTGAGGAATGTTGATATGGGCATCTTTGATCTGGAGGTTGAGAATGGTTGTGGTTTTTTGATTGCAGGTATTGATTTTTGAGAATGGATTTGTTTGGATGTGTTGATCCAGGGACCTGTTTTCGAGGGTTTTTTAATCCCGGGTTACGGGGCTGATGGAGGTTTTTTCCGGGCTCTATTTTTTGTTGGATTAAGAATCTTTAAGTTGGGGTTTAAAATTCGTTATTATTATTATTTTGTTAATTTGGGCGAACCTCGTTGTAACGAACCGCGATGTGATGAATTTTTGTTATAGAGAATTTTTCAAGATGGCTTGGTTAGCCGAGCATAGAATCAATCCCGTGTTAAAAAATTTTGCGGTAATGTATTTTGATATAACGAATTATTTGTTGTAACGAACACATTTTCAGAAACGCATTAATACTAATAAGCCCTTGTTATAACGAATTTCGAAAATTGATCATTTGACTCACGACTCGCGACTCTTTATTTAGAAACCGAAAGCACGACAATATTTATTGGGGAGATTTCCCATTTTAAAATGGTTGCTAAATAAACGTTTGCAGCAACAAGAAAAGCAAAGAATCGCTTGTTTACAGGTAATGTACCAGCAGATATGATTTTTTTAAATTGATGAAATTGAAAAATGTAATTTGAAAAATACTGAAATAACTTCAACTCAAACAAAGATCACCGTGCGTAGGAATAAATATTGTTTTTCATGTCAAAATTGAATTTTTTCAGCTATAAAGTGTATTTTGTTATAACAAACTTTCGTTATAACGAACCGATCTCTAGGGTCCCTTGCAATTCGACTGTATTAGCTATTTTTTAATATACGATAAGTGCTCGTTGTTAATGAAAAAGTATTAAAATATTATGATAATAATTCAATTTTTGTTGGCCCTTGACGCTTGCGGGCCCAGCGCTTAAGCCCCATTAGTCCCTATGCATTTTTTTTGTTCGGGATGTACAAACAATAAAAGAAAATGCAAATAAAGTGTTAAAAACGTTCAGTTATGCATCCATCTTGGTCTTAAAATACGTTTTTTTAAAAACACGATTGTCACAAAAACAAACGAGGTGGTTTATCTGATCATTTTCTTTAAAATTCCCAAGGTTATTTATGTTTAAAAAATTATTCCCAGGATTTGAAACACTATTCTCGGGTATCGGGATTATAAAAAATTGCATAATTCCTGGGATTTCGCTCCCGGGAAGGACCTACCATCTTTTGGTCATTCTAACATTACTAAAGTGTGAAAAAATGGCGCGTGGGGAGCGAATTTTCTTCGGATTAAAACCAATACCAGAATGTGTAAATTTGCTATGGCCGGCATTTCGTTTTATTAATGGAGTTACCGTAAATGCTCTGATGTGTGAATTCAATCGGTTTGGACAATTTAAACATTTCTTTTAGTGGTTTAGGTCAATTTCAACCTGTTTTTGTTATTTAGATAGGTGTGACGATTCCGCTCCAGCAATCGATTTTGACTAGAACTGATTATATTACGTCTACAAGCAAGGATAGGCTAACTAAGACAGCGCTTGATGAACCATGATCGAAGGGTCGCCCAGTGTTAAGGAACACAGGCGAATATCCGTGGCTTTGGATGAGAATTTGTGTTGGTGTAGATTGCCAAAATCATTTTGATGTCTCGATTTGGATTAGCCCTTTCTGTAGGATTAGCCTGGGCATGATAAGTGCTGGTGCGAGCTGGCTAAATTAGTTAGGACATCGCTTGACTTCAGCTTCGGGGGATGTGCCGCTAACCCAGCCAACACTGATGCAGAATGGACAGAGCATCTAAGTGGCCGTGTCCATGACGATACTCTCGTGAGGAGTCCCTTGCTCAAGATCCAGCAAGCAATGCTCTCGGCGCAGGCGAAAGGACTCGATCTTTTTGGCCGCTATTTTTGCCATGTGGCCCACGCTGGCAATGGCCGAGCTGGGTGCCTTGACCAACTCACAAGATCGAATATCAAATGATCGAAAAAATTGAAAAACGGCACTCTAGATAGAAATTCACTAGATCGAATGATTTTCGATCTAGTTGATCGAACTATTCATTAGTTCGAATCTCAATTGATCGAACCGTAACGTTCGATGCGATCACATAGATGTAATGTTCGATTAGATCACATAGACGTAACGTTCAATTAGATCATGTAGATGTAACGTTCAATTCGATCAAGTGGTTTCGATCTAGTGAATTCGAACTACACTCAACCCTCGCTTAACGGCCTAGATAGGTTCTCAAAAAGTTGGCTGTAAAGCGAAATGCTGTATAATGAATCAGGGGCAATTTTCCCTGATTTGTTATGGAATTTCCAAATTTTTGGCCTTATATCGAAAATATTAGGCCGCAAATCGAAATTTAGCCATAATGGCACAAGGCCGTTATGGCGAAACGCCGTATAAAGAGCCTCCGTTAAGCGAGGGTTGAGTGTAGTGGGTTCGATCTTGTGAACCACCGTCACTTCGCCATGGTCATCGATGTTGGTGGTGGAGTCAATGACTGACTGGTTGATGGACCTCGCGACGGTACCGATGGTGGCCTCGAATCTGCCGTTACTTCTGGAGACTTGGCTTGGGAGACCTGGCTTATTCTCTTAGCTGGTGGGAAGAGGTGGCAGTGGGGTCTCTGTTCGGTGGCCATTTGTTTCTTCTGGTACTGCTCGAGCCGTGTCTGTTTCACCTGGATCATGGCCGCCGTGGCCTAAAGGTCATGAGCCGGGATGGCCACAGGTGGTCCAATGATGGTGGTGGAACGTCCATCATGTTGCTCGGCGATGCAACTATCTTGGCCAAGCGACCAAGGGTTGTGGATCCTGCGCCACTCCATTGCAAGTTGGTGGGCAGTGCCTCCAGATGGCTCAGCAGCCATTGCCATCTGGCATTCTGGTCCAGTTCCACACTCAGGATGTCGATGGCGACGTTGGCGAGAATTGTTTTGTGACTGACTTGTCGACTCTTGAGTTGCTTGAACTGCAACTGCAACTGCTTCTATATTCATGTTTAGAAACAATCACAGAGTTGAGTTTTTAAAAAGTGCGTGTGCCGTGTTGCGTGAGTGGGCGATACGAACAAACATAATAGTGTGGTCCGACTGGAAATCTTTTTTCCAAATTTGTCACGGCTACTAAAAAGGTTGGCCACCCCTGGTTTAAACCTAAGAGAATTTCTTTATAATTATAAATCAATTCCCCTGTCCTTCAAATTAAATTAAACAACAGATTTCGACTTTAAGTGTCGCCCTCTGGTGACTATTTCAAGAATCTTCCTAATAAATGTATTTGACATTTTTCATCATTTATTAGCACCAGACCCCCTTTTAAAAATGGTCAGTATGTCATTGAAAAATCAATTATTTTATTATTGGATTGGACCGCAAATACACATTTAAATGCAAACCATAATTCGCGCATGTGACTTGAAATTGTTCGGTGGAGATGAATGAGCTGGGCAGATGAAATGAGGATGTCTGCATTAATTTTAATTGGCTGGTAGTTTTTGGCATTTGATTAGTTTTTCTGGTATGGATTGGTGGAACATGTAGCGATACCAAATGCCAATCCATTCGGAGGGAGGGAAAGAAGGGACTTTAATGAAATCATGTAACTGGCAGTAACAACAGCTGCTGCTGTCGGCTTCACCCCGTCTTATTTCAGTTTCTCAATTTCGTATTGCCAGAATTTGAGTTATTGGTCACTTGCACGAATGACGATTAATGCAGGACTTTACATCTACTGAAATATTGTTGTTTTCTTTCATTTGTTTAGCATTATTTAGCCAAATATTTAGCGTCTGTGCAGAATGGGATGCGCAGTTTGAATTTAGCATCAAGATACCAGGCGCGAACAGTAGAAATTGTCCTACTTATATGAAGCATATCGATTGCGGTTTCGATTTACGCTTAATTTTATAATCGATAAATGCATGGTTATAACAAAGAATTGCGAATGTTATTCCATAGGTAGGATAATTTTGCTGACGTGTAAAAAAAAGTAGAATTTAGTGAGTTTATTGCGAGGATTATAGGAAATCTTTTAGTGCACGTTAAGAATCTAAATTACAGTTTTTGTGAAACCGATTTTGTCATCGTTACTAAGCTTTTGATCCAAAAGCTCTGTTCGATAGCATGGCAAAGGCATATTACATTCGTCGACTTTAAATTCAAAAACTGCCTTTTTTATGCTAGAGTCTAGCAGTGATGTGTAAAAAGTAGTCTAAATCTCTTGTATGAATCAATATCAGCAAACTTTTTAATGGCAATAATGAAGTGATTTTAATGACATTAATGACACTTTAAACTACAAATAATAAATCAAAACCAGAGGTCTTTTGATGAAATGATCATTTACAGTGTTCAATTACATTTCATGTCATTTAAATCACTTTATTATTAATGATATATAGTTTTTATTTGTTTTAGTTTTAAAAAATGATGAAAACTTTAATTATTCTTTACTATAAATATGTAAACCTGAAGCTGAAATGATGATTTTAGCTGGAGTGGAGGCCAGACTTGGTTCCCCTTCTTTCTCAACATGTGGACCTGGCTATTGAAAACAGATGGGGTGACTTTAGCAGTTGTGTCCCCTCAGCTGTAGCCAAATTCCTACTGTTCAAAAGTCCCAGCTGGGACTTTATTAGATGCCAGTAAAGCATATGCAACAAAATTAATTTTATAGGTGATTGGAAAAATACTTGTATCAAAAGTAAATAGGAGATTGTGTGAATATTTTTTTCTTCCTAGAAGGCCCATATTTCATGAGATCCAAAATAAACTTGGAAAGTTGTACAACAGGCCCGTTGTACTTGTATGCAGCTGTGCATCTGTGAAAAATGAAAATATTTTTTTTCTTCTGCTTTTGGATCAGACTTGCTGTTTTATAAGTTGTATTCAATACACAGGGTGTTTGATGAAAGTGTTTGCAGTAAATATTTCGGTCAAGGAAAAACTATCACAGATTGCTTTTTAGGAATCTGGAGCAAACATGGGATGAGCAATTTATGACTTAACACATTGTAAGCTGAGAAGTAACAGTGCAATCCATAAAATGTCAGTTGTAAAGATCTACATTGTTGGGAAATACTGGTTTACAGCAGTGTTTCCTGGGCCCCACAGGGGGGGGGGGCAATTCAAAATGGACTCTCAGTTGCTACTCCAGCTGGGTAAAGGAAACCGGAAAAAGCTAAAGGATCAGAAGCTCAAGCAATGGCCAGATCAGCGAAAGCAGAAAAACGAGCGACAAACTGGAAGAAAGCGCAAATGCATCCGTACCGATAATAGAGGAGAATTTTCCATGAGAAAACCGTGCCTTACTCACCTGCTCAAAATGGAGTAGCGGAACGGAAGGTGGTTTTGTTTCTTTTAAATATTCGGGTGTTTACAAAAATTAGATTTGAAAAGTGATTAAAATTACTTAAAATAGCATCATTGCTTTTACCTTCCCTCCTCCCTAACATCACAATCATCCCACTGTTATTTTGGGACTGCTTTCCTGCATTACAGCTGTGGGACGATTATAATATTAGGGAGGGGGGGAAGGTAAAAGCAATGATGCTGTTTAAAGTAATTTTAACTACTTTTCATGTCTAACTTTTGCAAACGGCTGGATATTTAAGAGAAATAAAACAACTTACCTAAACTAAACAAATAATGCTCTATAACTTTACAATTGACTTTTTTTGGATTGCATTGTTACTAGAGTTTGGGATTAAGGT
The DNA here is from genome assembly GCA_034701245.1 of Strigamia transsilvanica. Classification (NCBI taxonomy): domain Eukaryota; kingdom Metazoa; phylum Arthropoda; class Chilopoda; order Geophilomorpha; family Linotaeniidae; genus Strigamia; species Strigamia transsilvanica. The sequence continues at coordinate 7,515 of JAQIXU010001041.1, read as the reverse complement.
TAAACCGAAACCGAAAACCAAGGTTTTTGTTGTTTTATTGTAATAGGGAAATGAACAATTGCAGTCATAATTGTCGCTGCCTAGTCATGCTCAGCTGGTTTCTGAAGTTGGAAATGATCAGTTCCAACTGCAGCTGCTAGAGGGATTGGACAAGTCTACTTTTTTAGGGATTGCAGACAGCTGACTGCTCTCTTGTAATAACAAATAAATAGCTGTCAAATACTTTCTAATGAATTGGCTTAAAAAAAATGTTTTACATTAAAAATTGTGTTTTTAATATAAAAAAAGTGTTTATGTTTTTTAAAAAAATGTATTTTTTTATTTCAAAAAAATTTATTTTTTAAATTAATGACAAAAACCTTTTTTTTAAATTAAATTAAATAGGATTAAAGATTTCTGTTTAAAAAACATTTTTAAGTGAAATAAAGCATTTTTACCTGCTTAAATGGCAAATCTGTTTATCTGCATAAATGGCATTTTTATCTACAGAAATGCACTTTTTAGGAAGGAAATTGTTCTTTATAAATGAAGGGCCATTTATTATTATTATTATTATTATTTTTTGCAAATTAGATACTTCCACAAACTTAATACCATAACAATTATCTTTGATTATTTTTTATTTTATTCTACACAAAGAATGTTTCACACTTTTTTTGAAATTGATTTAATTTCAGAACTTTGATGAGCTTGTGTATTTGCTGTTAAATGCACATTATTATTACTACAACTCACCCCTATCAAGAACATTCCTAAAATTTCCATCTTTTTCTTATAAGACATATACTTTAGCATTTTGATTAGCACTAAATTAATATTAATCTATCCAAGTCACTCCTGTGGCAAAAATTGTAATTACTCATTCCAACTGTAGCAGCAATCAGAATGCACAATTTTTATGACCGCAATCGTACATGTGAATAACTGTTTGTTTTGCTATTTATTTACAGTCGCCACAAGTTGTTACTATTAGCTTTACACTTTGTAATTCCTATTGTTTCTCTTTCTGATATTTTATTTGGATTGTTACCAGTAAGCTAGTGTACTTTAATCATCACTTAGGTACTATCAGAAGCAGCCATTAGTCAATCTAAACTGATCCCGTATTGAACTATCTAAATTACGTACACTCAACCCTCGCTATACGGCCGCTCTTTATACAGCGTTTCGTCATAACGGCCTTGTGCCATTATGGCTAAATTTTTATTTACGGCTTAATATTTTTTATATATGGCCAAAAATCGGGAAATTCCATAACGAATCAGGGAATTGCTCCCAATTCGTTATACAGCATTTCGCTTTGCAGCCTATTTTTTCGGAACCTACGCAGGCCGAGGGTTGAGTGTACTGTGTTCAGAAAAGTTGTTGTCACTCACTGTAAGTTGGACCAATGTTGACAGCCTAATGTTTTTAAGCAAGGGATAAATGGAATACAAACAACAATTTGTGCAAACAGGTTTTTGCACTGCATACTTCCAGTCTCCTGATAGGAACTGCTAGCGGAATTGTGTTCTCAGATTAATCTCCACCCCCTTTGATTCCTTATGACAATGGTCAAGTGTCATCAAGTTGCCATCGAGTTAATTTGCAACACGTTTTTTGCATTGTGATTTAAATGAATTGCTGTGAACAGGATGAATGACAAGAGAATATAAATAAAAATATACATCTTTTTTTGTTGGATTTTTATAGGTGGTGTTACTAATAGTCAATCTCTTAGCAGTTTTAATAAATAGGGCAGAATACTTAATAATTCTATTCATTACATCAGTTTGTCTACTAGTAGATTGTAAAATGTAAATTAATTACAAATTATACACTTTTTTATAAAATTGTCACAAAATTTGCGTCAAAAAATTTTTTTTTGTCCAACCTGGATAATTTAAAAAATAAATTATTGCTGATTGAGCGACCATGTTTAAAGATAAGCTCAAAGGTTCTATGTTTCATAGAATCAATGAACATATGGAGTCGGTTTTGTGTTATTTTAGCCCATGCTTTGAAAATGGCAGTTTTTAAGTCATAGACCGAATCATATTGCTTGCCATTCCTGTATCCGGTTGAAAGATGGCTTTTCGTCCGACAATTCTTATATCCAGGGCTTTAAATGGGAATTAAGCATATCTTGAAACTTATCTGAATTCATCCTACCAGAAATAAAGGCGAGGTTGGTCATTCCCTTATAGCCAAATGCACCCAACCACCTCCAACTCATTTTGAAAACATGATCTAGACTGTGTTTTTTATTAATGATTACACTTTATTATAGATGACTTATTTTTTTTTTTATGCTTACCACAAATATCCCACGAAAAATGAATAAATTTACACAAAATTAGCCACAGTGATAATGTTTCTGTGCAAATATTTTTTTTGGTTAATCTTTGTTTTTATGATACACAAAGTAATTTGCACGCTGTATTCTTATTGACTTGTTTATTTAGTGTAAAAAATTCATATCTTTTATGGTAATTACAAATATATACGTTTTAATGTGTTTTTTACAAAAAAGATGGGGATTTTAAGGCTGTGATAATATTTTTGTGAGCACCTTAGCATACGGCAAACAGGCCTGAATGAGTTTTTTTTTAAATGATGGTTTAGGCATCTTTTTTGCAAATTTCAGGTTGCCAGTAGACTTGATTGTGTTTATAATTGTTTGCCCTGTCACTTTCAGGTCCAATTGTTGATTTATTTTATTTCCTGACATGTTTTCTGCCGCTGCTAAGTGAACAACGTGGCGCTTCTCTCTGGTTGTTAACCTTGTTTTGCATCCAGATTTCTTTTTACCAGTTGCACTTCGTGTATTACTTACATATCTTGAAATACTGTATTCTCAAAAAATTTTTTTCAATGATTCGAAAGGAATTATTTGTCTCAGCAATAAGACCAAAATTATAATTGACAGAACTCACAGCTGACTAAGGAACCGCCTGCAGTTTCATTAAGACACGTGTCAACATTGATTCATATCGCTGAGAACATTGTGGTGGTTACAAAGTTTGTTAGCTAATCATGAAACAGTGGGCCATTTTATTAGTGTTCTGTACTCATTTTAGATTTCAGAATGTGATGTAAAAAAAATTCAAAATTAACATTTTCCATGTTAAAAAAAATATCAATATCAATTGTTGCTAATTAAGGTAACAACTTTATTCATATGAACCAAACAGAAAAACACTTAATAACAATTGTCTTCATTTTTTCACAAATTAAAAATTTAAAGCAAAACTCTGAAGCACCTGCCGCAGATCTTACGTAATGTTATGCAGAACCAAATAAAACGTCTACAAACACGTATTGTGGCAAATGGTGGCATAATTGAGAATTTGCTTTCAGTCTTGTGATAGGAACTGCTGGCGGAATTGTGTTATCAGATTAGTCTCCACTCCCTTTGAATTCTTATGACAATGTTCAAGTGTCATCAAGTTGTCACCGATTTACTTCGGCTTCCCGTTTTGTGTTATTGCGCTGATCAATACACTTCAAATTTTCTCCCACCCTAAAACTGAATCAAGATCTCTTGCATTCGAAGACGTAAATGTCATTGTAATAAGATCAAACTGCTTTTCGCAACACGTTTTTCGCATTGTGATTTTAATGAAGTCACGAAATATTGCTTGAAACTCAAATCTGAGTAGCTTAATGAGTTTTCCACCCCATGTTTGTTCTAGATTCATGAAACAATCTGTGATAGTTCTTTATTGACTGAAACTTTTGCGGCAAACACTTTTATGAAACACCCAGTATTTCGCATTTCATAGCATAAATTAGTTAAAGCAATGTGTGTGCTTTATTATTCAAGCAGCGAATGGTAAATGGGATGTTTATTAAAATTGGAATTGAGATTACTATGTATAAATAATAGTGAGAAAGTACCTGATTGTCTATGTTGATACAGTGTTTTTTGGCAAACAATACAGAGATGCCATGGAAGTACTCAATAAGTACATTAGTCCTAAAAATGCGAAATAATGTAAATAAACAACAATATGCCAGTAATTTATGGCATGGTACTGGAATATTGTTGTTTACTTTCATTTGTTTAGCAATATTTGGTCAAATATTAAGCCTAATCCTACTGAATCTGAACTTGAATTCGAAAATCGTCTGCGCAGAATGGGATCCAGTTCAAATTTGTGTGTAATTATTCATAACTAGCGCTGGGTATGCCTGAAGAACAAAAGGGTTGGATTATGGTAGAATTGTTTGCAATATTAGACGTCAGAGGGTGTTGTTAAACAATATGAGGTGTGTAGTTGATGACATGATGGGTCGGGGAAAGGCGAAAACCTGATACCTATATTTTTCCCCACGTTTTCTTCATGATACTCAACCCTTGCTTTACGGCCTAGATAGGTTCAGGAAAAGTTGGCTGTAAAGCAAAATGCTGTATAACGAATCAAGGGCAATTCTCCCTGATTCGTTACGGAATTTCCCGATTTTTGGCCTTATCTACAAAACATTGTGGGCCGTGAATCAAAAAGTGCCATAATTTCCTAAGGCCGTTATAGCGAAATGCCGTATAAAGAGCTACAATTCTCACGTACGAGAAAGTTGACTTATTGCGTGCTTCATTTTCCAAGTTTGAGCCGTGCAGCGAAGTCTATCTCCACTGTCCTAGACAACAAGACAGACTGCGGGTTCAAAGACGACTGTCGATAGTACACGGGCTACTGTTTCAAACTTGGAAATGCCGCCATCAGCTGAGAGGCTCAAAAACAACGCACCGTAGTCACGTCATCCATCGAAGCGGAATACAAGGCACTGTCGGATGCTTCAAAAGTTGCGAACAATTTGCGAAATTTTTTGGGCGAAATAAATTATTCGGAAGAGAAAAGAGAAGCCACGACCATCTTTTTGGACAATCAGGGTTCGCAGAAATTAGTGAAAAACTCGTCTTTCCATTCTCGGACCAATCAAGCGTGTTGAGATGTCTCTATCGAAATAACATCTCCATTATAATTTTCTCAAAAGTTTAATCTAGTGCACTCAAAAAGCGTAAATAGTAACCGACAACATAATTCTCATATAGAATTCAAAATTGTATTTTATTTCTCTGAAAGTTAGGAAAATGCGCAATGCATACCATCGAGAATAAAATGTAATACAATGCTTAAATTATTATTTCGAACTTGGAGTGATAGAGAAGGTTAAGCTTAACGATTTAAATGCATCGGTTAAAATCGGTTTGTAATAGGTCTTCGTTACTTGGAGGTAGAGTTGCTCGAATTCTGTTTCCTCTTCAGGTGTCATGTCTTTTTTGTTTGCCAGTTTATCATATCTAGGCATTTTGTCCTTTATTATGGCATCTAGTTCCGTAATTCGTTTTATAATCTAAATTTAAAGAAATAAAAGTATAGATAAGAATGTACAGTGCTAAAATCAAATAAGATGTAAATTTAACAATTAGAATTACTTTGGCGCTGTTCATAACAGTCGTATATTCTGGAGTATCAGATATTAAGATATTTAAGTTACTGAGGTCGTCAGTCACTAATGTCGTACCATTAGCTGCCACTAGTGTAAAGGTGTCAGCTTGTATCGAATTAATACGGAAGCAAAGTAAGAGACCGAGAAAAACTAGTGAAATGGCTCGCGGATTCATGATTAGCTAAGAAACGTTGTAACCACCACGGTGTTTTCAGTGATATGAATTCGATGTTTTCACGGGTTTAAATATACATGCTCTGCTCTTGATGCTGACGACACTGCAGGTGGTTCATCAGTCAGCTGTGAGACGTGTTTCTTCTTCGTTGTAATTATGCTTCCAATGCCGAGAGAAACGATTATTTTCGAATTATTGAGAATTTCTTTGAGAATTTTGCGGAAATGATGGCAAATAGTTTATTACTGTAACACTAACTGTACTGTATTTTGTACACTCAACTCTCGTTATACAGCCACTCTTTATACGGCATTTCGCTATAACGGCCTTAGGAAAGTATGACAGTTTTCGAGTAACGGCCCACAATGTTTCGTAGATACAGCCAAAAATCAGAAAATTCCATAACGAATCAGGGGGAATTTTCCCTGATTCGTTACACAGCATTTTGCTTTATAGCCAACTTTTTCGGAACCTATCTAGGCCGTAAAGCAAGGGTTGAGTGTATTTTGTTTTTTGACGTAATACCCGTCATGACCATGCTAAGGGATGTTATACCTGGAGAGAAATGAATGAGAGAGAAACAAGATTCATTTCTCACGTATTCATTTTTGATTACTTATTCATACTTTTTTATGCATGGAGAGAAAAGAATAAGAGAGAAACACAAATTTTGTTCCCTCTTTTTCATATTGGCATGTTACACCTGGAGAGAAAGGAACAAGAGAGAAACAAAATTGGTGTTTCTCACTTAATCACTTTTTAGTGATGATTTTCTCTCTTATTCTTATTCTTCTTCCTCTCTGCTCAACAAACTACACAGTTCCTGTCGTTGTTTGCCTCAGTCTTGTTCCCGACTCTTGTTTTTGACATTGGTAAAGTATACGTAAAATGTTATCACAAAATACAATACAATAGCATAATGTTAGCGTTAATATTCTAAAAAAAAATACTCTTAATAATTCAAAAGTAATCATTTGTCTGAGCAATTAAGAACTCACGGCTGACTAAGGGACCACTTACGGTTTCATTAAGACACGTGTAAACATCGATTCATATCGCGGAACATCATGGTGGTTACAAAGGTTGTTAGCTAATCCTGAAGGTTGGCCGTTTTATTAGTATTGCTCAGTTTCTTACTTTGTTTCTGTATTAATTCGATACAAGTTGACAATCAAAAATTGAGGTTAGTTCATGGTACGAAAATAACTGGCGATGGCATGGGCTTAAGTGTCTTAATAACCTATGCGACTATTAAGGAAAATTTTCCAAGGCAAACATGTAATTCTAATTGCTAAATTTACATCTTATTTTATTTTAGCACTGTATAATTATTTTTAAATTTTTTTTTTTAATTTTTAAAAAAGTAAAGATTCAACAACGATTTACTGAAATAAATAAGGAACTAGCCAGAGAAGTGCCCGCATGTACAGGGTTTTTCATGAATTAGTGACCAAGTCAAAATTTTCTAAACGGATAAAGATAATCAAATTCTGCTAATGCAGTTGAATAGTAAATGCTTGATGCGCTTTTCCACAATCAAAACAATCATTAAATGACTGCAACACTGACTTTCGCACTGTATCTTAAAATGAAGAAAAACGACAATTTTAGATTTTCAAAATGTGATGTAAAAAAATTCTAAATTAACAGTTTTCGTGGGAAAAAAAAACAATATCAATATCAATTGTTGCTTAAGGTAACAACTTTATTCATATGAATACAAACAGAAAAACACTTTTTAGCAATTGTTTTCATTTTTTCACAAATTAAAAATTTAAAACAAAACTCTAAAGCACCTGCCACAGATCTTACATAATGTTACGCAGAACCAAATAAAATTTCTACAAACATGTATTGTGGTGTATGGTGGCATAATTGAGAATTGGCTTCATTGGTATTGCTCCTTC
>JAQIXU010001040.1:0-21364 GCA_034701245.1 Strigamia transsilvanica | reverse complement strand
AAAAAAAATAGCACTTCAAACAATACAACTTAGAGGAAAAATGTAAAAGAAAAAGATAAAAGCAACACTAAATAAACTCAATTTCTAAAGCAACGTCAAATCGTAATCTAAGATGCACATTAATCACGGATGCCACGATCACTAAATAACTTATTTTATCATCCATCATTAAGAGATAAAACACCTATCTCACGTTCTATTTCCTTTTCTTTCCTTCCGCAGCCAAAATAAAACAAAATTTGGCATCACTCATGTGATCCGTGACCTACAATCTATACATAGTGATCTGATCATCATAGAAATAGTGAGCATTTCACTGGAAATCGAGTGCTATGTAAACAAACAATCATGGCCGGCTTAAACGACGGCTTTTTCTAATAACTTTTTACCGAGACACCGCAGTGCAAACAATAAATTGTATAAATTGTATAAATTGTATAAATTGTATAAATTCTTACCGCAATCAAATTCGTCCGATCCATCCGGGCACTGAGGAATTCCATCGCAGAATTCATGTTGCGGAATACAATCTCCGGTGTCGCATTGGAAATCCGAAAGACAATTCCCGTTTCCTTGAAAGTGGTAAAAGAAAACCGGAAATGTTTTTAAAGAAGGCACCCAAGGTCGCATGCTGGATGAAAATAATGATATAATTTATGTTACCACTCGTCTGCATCCGGCGGAATGTGAATTTTTCAGGTGACAATAAGAAATTGCCGGCGTGACCATGGCTGAGTTTGCGTTCGAGTAACAACTTTAAAGCTTCTTCGTTGTCGAAGCCAATGCTGCTTACGTCTACTGTAGCTAACACTCCTTGGGACGAGGGCCTGCAATTGGATTGGGGATTGATTGATTGGCATTTAAAGCCAATTTTCGATCGTTTGAGGAATCAACTCACTCGAATTTGATCACACTAACTACTTGATCTCCCGGGACGGTATCAAAGGCTTCCTGAAAATCTGCAGCTAAGTCCTGCGACAACTGCTTGAATTTCGGGCTGTTTCGGTCACTCAATTGATCTTCGTTTTGCACAGACGAAATAGTGATGGTTGATCGAAAAAATGCTATAAAGTTTTTAATAATTCAGTGGTTGGTTTTTCTTGTTTTTTTTTTAAATTAAAAATTGCAGTTTGGGAAATGTGATGCGGCATGTTGAATAAAATAAAGAGAAAAGTATGTTTTTTTCTTTTTTTCTTGGTGTTTTTGTATTAGATTTAGAAAGTTTAGGAGGTGAGAGGAGGGAAAACATAATAGATCGTGTGTGCAAACTCTATTAACAAGAGTAAACAAACGCTGGGGGTTTGACATCCAGCGAAGAGAATTATTAACTTTCACCTCCCCTCGCTCCGTTCTTCCTTTCGGCTTAAAAAAATAAGCCAGAAATGTTTTTAAAAATAGAAAAGTTATTATTTTTTTTTGTAAATTTTTTTTTTTACGGTATCAATAAATTCTGGGGTGGAGAAATCATACATTTAGTAGAGTTCTGGAATCTGGATTTGGCAAAAATCTCGCGAGATTTCGTGAAAAACACGTGAAAAACACTGGGGATAGCAAAGGTTGAAAAATCTAACTCTTGTTGGACTATGAAAAACCTTGAGTTGATTAAAAATATATATATTTTTTAACCTTCGTTTTTGATCCGCACATTTAGCTTGAATAAAAGTGAAAGGTAGGCTTCATTCGGTGTCTATGTATGACGTCAATTGTTCCATTTTAACAAAGAATTAAGTGATTAAATCTGTTCATATGTACCAAACATAGCTCAGTGAAATCGACCTCTTTTTTGATCTTTCCCGGGTTTAAATGCTTAGATAGTAGCCGATTTTTTTAAACCCAATATTTTTTAAATTCATTAGTGAAGTGTGCGTATACCATCTAATGGAAAATTTAAATTTAAAACCGTTATATTCACCTTTAACCTCGCCCTTATAACCGTAACCATATCCCCTGTAAAGTATATATTTACCAGTATAAGTGACATATCATTCACTAATTGCACGGAGGTCCGCCAATTCAGAATAACAAAAAATTATATAAATAAAACTATAGGCAAAAAAAAGGATTTTAAAAGAAACTAAAGCTGCATTTTTATATTTTCATGCAAAAAAGTGACTAACAAGGCTTAATAACACGCAGCGCCATCTGCTGACAAAAAGTTCCAACTGAATTGTTTTGAAGAGGAAACAGCAGCTGGTCTTTCAATCATTATTAAAAACTCCATCATAAAATCTCCACAAATCAAATAATTCTTTCAAATGATTAATTCGTAAGTACCATAAAAAAAAAACACATATAAGATAACAGCAGAAACTCCTTTTGTTCAATCCAAGACTATTTTTCAGATAGCATGCAGAGCAACATCCGAAAATCATACATCATTCCAGCGCCAAAATCCAAGAACAAAAGAAGTCGTTAGCTTAGCTCGTCCAAAGAAAGGCTTGATTTATGTTGGTCGTGGTCTAAGACCAACATAATCCCAAAATAAAACTCGTATTAGTGTCCTTGGTAAAATGTAAAAAAAAATTGCTATATCACCTGGTGTAATCGAGAGTGGGTGAAACCCGGGACAAATTTCCGGGGCCCGGAGGCCCGATGGGGGCCCGGGGCCCGACTATGTTGAAAAAATATTTTGTTTTCTGTGTCTGAAAACCAGGCAGGGGCCCAGGAGAATTGTATTTAACCGGGGCCCGGGCCCCGCCGCGAGGGGCCCGGGCATTTTTTTGCTTTTTCTGTATGTCATGTGCTACGGTGTGAAATCTCATCCGGTTTGGATGAATCGACTAGTGATTCCCTTCCCATAAATCAATAAACTTTTTATTTTTTACCTGCGGGTGCGGGCGGTCTGGAAGGTTCAGGTTCACCCGTTCCGCTTCCACTTCCAGATTCATCCACGTAATCTTCATCATCAAGTACATGTTGTTGTCCACCACCTCTGTGTTGTCGTTTATACCTTTCGTCAGCTTGTAACTGGGGTTTGGCAACGGGACTGACCCCCGCATCTGAATTCTTCTCAACTTCCTCAAACACTAGATCATTATCCTGTCAAAATACAAAAGAAAAAGAAAACATTTCTTTATTTTTTTCTTTATTTATTTTTGTGGCTAATTATTCGTCACGTTTTGCCCCTTTACACGTGGCTGACCGCTCTCCTGACCGCTCTCCTCAACGGTTTCCACTTCACGCCATTAACGAGAAGCGTCAGAAGGCGAAGTTAAGCGCCAGACGAGTTATGACAGCAATTAGTATGATAAGAAGTTTATTTCTGGGTGCAAACCGCCCCCGCATTCCGTCATGGGCGTTCCTTCATTCCACTAAACCTCCCCAGATGCCACTAGTCAACAGCATTTGCTTTGGCCGCCGCGTTTTCGAAGACATTCCTTATTTCTTATTTTCGATTCCCCAAGTTGCAACAAGCATCGGTTTCGGTTTCCCCCGAAAACCAATTCACTTCCTGTAATCCAAAAAAGGACATGCACCGATGCTTCTCACGCTGCCGAGCATTTTTGAAGGTCAAGATGGACGCTGGAGAGGTCGTCCACGGGGGCCTGGGGCTTGGCTCGCGTCCAAAACTCACAAAAAGAAACAAAACCCAGAAGAGGAACGACAGGAAAAAGATTTACTGCTGTGTCAAGTGGAAATTGGCTTTCATTTAAATTTCTTCTTTTTTTCCACTCTTCTTTTTATGGTCGAGAATGTGAAGTTGATGGTCAGCACCTCTTTGCCCTATCTAGTATCTTTTTATGGGAATGAGTTTGTATGAGCTTCTCGAGCCACTTCGATCAGTTACATGTACAAGAGAGTGAAAAGGACAGCTCGATACAAGTGCCTCTTTCAATCACTTAAAAAGGGTCGAAATCCCACAACTCGCCATAATAAACACATTGAGCAGATCAGATTTATCAATTATGATTTTTATTTAATTGAGAAATTTGATACAGTATCTGATATGTCTGCAATCGAGTTAAGGCTTGTACTATGCCACACTGCACTAAAGTTGAAATTATTTTTAACTACAAATTTGTCTTATTAAGTAAGTGATGCGACAATTTGATCAGCACGAATCGTTTTGTATCGGCTCTCCTCATTGGTCGTCATTTTATGACTTATCTAGTAGTACATTCTCGATAAAATCATTCAATAACTAATATCAATTATATAACTTGTTTGTCTGTTACTGTGTAAAAGATAAATATATTTTTTTTTAAGTCTTCAAGATTTTAAATTAAAATTTCTCGTGCAACTTTCTTGACACAAAACGTAGTAAACGTGTACGTGTAACCACAAGTTGTGACTGATTACTTTATAATTCGCTCCATCAACCGTAGCCAATGCGATTTGGCACGGCATAATTACAAGATTCTAATAACCCTTAAACGTTGCGTTGTCAAATGAAAGGAAATATCAGACGGCACGTTACACACCCTATAAGCAGAATAATAGTGTTTTGCATATAAAATCACGTGACAATCTCAAGGCAAACCAGGCACAAGAGATGAGAGGTCAAAATCGCATCATAAAAGAGCCACCTCCGAACTCTGCGGTGAGCTCACTTCCGGTGACATTGCGACTCCTTTTGTGTCAGTCACACTCGCAGCTCTTGCAACTCCTGCAGCTCGACTCCATCCATCGGATTAGTAATTAAGGCTGCAAACACCACATGATTGGATCTTACAAATCCCTTTCCCTCCGCCATTTTTTCTTTTATATACTCGACACGAATAACCGGCTTACACGACAAATGAGGACAAATGTCCCACTCGACTCGAAACTCGCCTAGTTGGCATGCAAGCGTCGCGCCGGGGATGAGGAGGGCATTCGGATCTTCGGTTACCACGGCAACGGACACTTAGCGTAATCCCCAACCGAGGGCGCCTCCATCAACGCCGCATCTTAAGCGGCGACGACAAATTGAGAGAGAAGGCCAAGTGCGAAGCCTTGTCGACTCAATGCACCCCCAACCACACTCACGTACACCCCACCGACGCGCCCTGTCCACAGCGCATCTCCAGAGGACATCGACTCCACGCCCAAATGACGTCATCCAGTCTGTCACTATTTATAAAACGGGAAAAGAAAGAGAGAGAGAGAGATGGCTTAACGCCACCCCCTTTAAAGCTGAAATGAGAACGACCACGCCTCCGTCTTGAGACGCCGGCCAAAGGTCGAGAGTCCCGACACGAACCCATCAGTTTGTAGCAAAAACCGCCGAGTGTCCTTATTAATGCCCACAACGAGGCAAGGTCGCAGCCTGTCAAGCGGACAAATATGGGCATAACTTCCTTCTTGTTGTTGGAGGAACCCCCCCTCTCTCTCAGAAACGTACAACTTGCGTCGTTAATTAAGAATTGCAAACACATTTTCACCTGCTGACACGAGTTTGGGTCATCGCACCAAAACGCGCCTCGTTCTGAATTAGAGGAAAGGGAAGGGCGTTTCTGCCGGGTGAAAGTGGCGAGCACCATGCGCCCCGTTCGGACGCGAAATCAAGGCCAGGGAAAGTCAAGACCACCGCCCACTTTCGTACGGTTACTCGAGACATGCATGTCCCTTATTTCTTTCACGGATGACGCATGGATGACCCGGGTTGTCACTGCGGGCGCGCAGACGTGGATTTTTTCCGTAAAGCGAATGGCAGATGTCACATGTCGATAACCGAAACAACTTTTAATGCAAAGCACAGAAAAACAGAAAAACAGTTGGGAACTCGAAGCGTGCGATAATTTGGGGCTGGAAGTCGGTTCCCATTATGAATTTTCGCGTTGCCAACTTTGGCCAAGACCGAAACAAACCCCCCCGAGGAAGGAAAAGTTTGATTTACATAAATTTTTCGGAGCTCAAGAAAAAAAGAGGAAATCAAAATTAAATAGGTTGAAGCGAGAGCGAATAAACTTGGGTGTTTGCGAGTGACTGAATGTGATTTGGGACGCGTGTTCTTACCGATTCAGCATCCGCACCGGTGTTCGTGTGCGCTGTGACGAGTAATAAGAGGAGGGAGACGCATGTTGCGTTCCACCGCATGCTGCTAGCGTCCCGCGTCCTAGTTGGGAGTGGCGTGTCTCGTCGAGCGAGTGCTCGTCCTTGCAACGAGACCTGAGTCGGCAGCACAAGTGAGAGAAAAGTTTGAGTGAGAGCTGTGAGTGAGTGACTCAAGCTGCCACTCGCGTCCGTCGCCCACTCCGCGTCGCCACCTCCGTTGCGCGCCGCTTTCGTCGCCCGGTTCTAATCCCTTGGCGCCACCAATCCACGAATGGAAAGTTCGCTTGACCCTGGATCATCCGACTCGTAATCCAAACAATTGCGTGAAAAGTGAAAATTTGCGAGAAAAAGTTTTCCCGAATTGAGAAAACTCGCGGAGGAGGAGCAACGGAAAGAGGAACAGCCTGGACTGGACCAACTTTCCCATATAGGGAGTAACGTGGTTACAGTAAGAGTGCAGGTGGGGTGGTGCTTTGGAGGGATCCAAACCTGTTCCTCGGTCACAGAGTTCAAACCCGATCAGTTTGGAAAGTGTTTATCACAATATATTCACAAGTGCTGGTCTTTGCTTATCGATAGGTTTTAAATGAATGGAGTCGTTTGATAAGATCAATACAAACGAGATTAAATCGAATCTAAAAATAAAAGTTTTAATCAGACTGTGCGCGAGATAATAAATGACCCATATAAAATCATCATAAGGATAAGGAATCGTAAAAATTATGGTGAACGTGTTGTAAAATGTTGTTGTTTTTATGCAAAGTGCTGTAAATCGTCTGATGTCACGTTTTCGTTATGGGGAAATGTATATTTACGTTTTTGGTTGTGTACATTAAAGATGGTGTGTCTGCTTGGGCAAATATTAGCAGCAAGTTGCAAAAATAACACGAAAAAGGGAGATTTCTTAAAGGTTAAGTGAGTTTTATTTAAAAAGATGAGGAGTGAATACATTTCCATTTAATGCTATGAAATATTATCATTTAAATTCAAATTACTGCGACTGAGCCTCTTATTTTACAGCATTCCTGTTGCAACAGTTCTTAACGGCATCTTAAGATCCATTAAAAGCGCCCAGTCATTGACTCTCTTCAATTGTTTCCGTCCCTATGTTCATTCATATTCCACTGTTCATAAAAGAAATAAAAATGTTTTTAAGTTTAATACGAAAATTGTTCACTGTATGCATCTTTCTAATGATTGCGTGGAAGAAAAATTAAGAAGAAATGGAATCTTTGTCGTTGCGATTGGTTTTATTGCTTTATGTACAGTGTATACACTCATTTCCTGTAGAATTTAATATAGCTAAAAAATGACAATCTCAGAAAAGGTCATATATATATTTTATTTTAAATATTAATACAAAATTTTACCAAAGATTTTATCATGAAAAAAAATTACCAAGAAAAAAACGCCTTAATTTCCCACAGCTTAACACAGGAACAGCCCATGAAAATAGGGGTATACAACCATACTTATCCCTCACTAAACAGCGAAAATTAGACCCATTAAATTAGTCATAACTTACCAACAAAAAAATTTCACTTAAAACAGAAACATAAAAAAATAAATAAAAATCGTGCTTGTTTTAAAACAACTTTCACATTTTCGCTCAAATCATCATCATTACAAACAAAAACAAACGTCGAAAAACATCTTTTGCGATGCTCCATTGCAGAAATATAACCGCAGAATTAATTCTCCTCGATTTCATACGAACTTATATTTACAGTATCACCACCCTATGCGAGTTTCGCTCAATTAAATAACTCCACATGACGTCATTTGCCCCCATTCATAGCGTAGGCGGGGGAAATAAATCGAGAAACAGAAAGTCACAAGTTATATTTCTTTTTTCTTTTCTTTTCTTTTCTCTCTTTCTTTTTTGAAATGAAAAACAAAACGAACAAAAACACACCTTGTGTTCGGACTGTGTGGGTGTGTCCTGTTGTTCTTTTTCCCTTCTGCATGGATTAGATCAATGTTTAAAATAGAATTCTTGTGGGTGTTATTTAATCATTCTCAAGGAGTTGGTTAAAGGGTTATTGTAACCCCTTCCCAATGCACGTCAAGGTCGTCGCCCTTCACCCTTGCATTAGTCCCCTTGGCAAATTTCCACTGCAGTTGGTTGTCCACTTCGGCCGCCGACCTCGCGTGATTGGCGCCAATGATGACGTCATACTCGGGGCATCACTTCACCACCACCTTCACCTTTGGTGCTGTGATGATCAACAGATTGTTTTCACTCGTTGCATAACCAGGCGATGA
Source organism: Strigamia transsilvanica (assembly GCA_034701245.1). NCBI lineage: Eukaryota > Metazoa > Arthropoda > Chilopoda > Geophilomorpha > Linotaeniidae > Strigamia > Strigamia transsilvanica. The sequence continues at coordinate 13,123 of JAQIXU010001040.1, read as the reverse complement.
ATTTTGCTCAAGTGCTTGAATTTGATATTTGAGTCATTCCAGATGATGTAATCGCGGGGGAAAAAACGGACAAGTTGCGTCTACAAGTTAATTTATTTCGAAGAAAAAAATTGCAAGTCGAGAAACGAGATAGTTTCTAACGGGATAACAGCCTTGATCTATTTCGTGACGTAATTAAGTCAAAAATGTGAGTGAAAAAATGCAAAAACCATGTTTTAGTGACATCTGGCGATGGAATATAAAGTTATATATTTTTTAGATTTAAAAAAAGAAGTTGTCAAGTGATTTGGTACTTTACATTTTAATCACAAACACGGAAAGAATATATTTTTAGAAATGTGTTTATATTTAACAATTTGTAAGAGAAGGAGAAAAAAACTGGTCCAAAGGGACAATTTTTATTACCAACAGCTATTTTAGCATAAATTTATATCTTCTTCAAAGGATTATTTGAAGGTGTAGTCTAACTAAAAAATTGGGCTGCTTTTCAAACTCATATGTTTGGGACAGGGAGGAACCCAGACAATAATAATCCGAAGAGCTAAAAGTAGCAGCTTTTACCAAGAAAAGGTAAATAAATAACTGGTAAAGTAAATAAATAAACACATTAATCTTTCAAGCAATTTCTCAGGTGGTCATTTTAAAACTGGACTGCTTTGTTTGCAACTGCTTAGTCTGATAAAGAAAATAAACTGAAAATGTTATTTGCTTATGGATAATATAATAGCCATATTTAAGTAACAGAATGTAAATCATTTAAGATTGTCAAAGTAATGATAATAAAGACTTAATAAAAAAATATTATTTTTTTTTCTATTCAGACAACTGCATAATCAATCCCATAAAAGTAAATTGAAACATTTAAGATGATATACTAACTGTTGGGGATAGTGATCCATTAAAGTTTCCTAGACCTTATCTTTTGCAGGCATACCCTTAGAATTGTTGTACAAGTGAGAATTTGAAGAATTGATTGCAAGAATGATTATGTAAAAGGTTATAGAACTCATTATTTTTCAGTTTTTTTCCCTTGATTTTAGGTTTAGTAAAAAGATTAAGTCAATAATTAGTTAGAGGTGCGTGTAAGTGTGTGTTCTTTGCGGTGTGTAAATATAAACAGTTAGCCACTACCGCCAAATTCAAACTTGCACTAAGAGATTTTGGTTTGTGTACACTAATGCCATCTATTGCGGAGAAAGAAACATTAAAGACTGCAGTCAAATTTCTTATTTTTCATTTTTTTTAATTTATTATTATTTTATCACTGTTTTTATCAACTGACAGTTTGCAAATATAAAAATTAATTTGTCCTTAATATAGGAAATAAAAAAAAAACAGCCAAAGAAAGACAAAACGAAGACAAAGTACAATAAATAACCATAAACTTGCATATATGTTGAAGATTTTCATTTCATCAGACAAAACAACTTATGTGTTTTGTTGTACTTCACATCAAAATCATAATGTTCAATATAATGGGACTGAAACCAATGCTGCACTGAATACAAAAATGAAGAAGAATTTACTAAATTTCAGTTTAAAAATATATCTACATTTGATATTACTTTGGCATGATTTACTACAATACGACCTAATTTTTTTCCATCTACCATCAACACATCTAAAATAAAAACAATTCAAAAACTAATATTGCAGAATTAAAAAAGTAAAAACGAAAAATATCTTTACCTTTGACATATTTTCACTTTGTGCCTGTCATTTTCAACAAATTTACAAAACCAACACTCGTTTTCATAATTATTTTTCTTTTGAAGCCCATGCCTCATTTCAGCAACTCGATATTTAAAAAACTAGACCAAACAACCCAGAAGAAACAATCATCCAAAGTCCAAACATAAGTAACATTAAATTCCTTACTTTTTTTTCAACACTGCAATACTTTGGCAATTCATCAGCACTTTGGATCTTTATTCTCAATTTTTCTATGTTTTGTTGCATTGAATGTATAAACCTGGAAACGTTTGCTGGATATTCATTTACATCTAAGGCAGATTTAATTGTTGGAACTTCAGCTCTGGAGGACAATTCCAATAGCCAAGGCACTTCATTTAACCCAACACCAAGAAGTGTTAATAAATTATCATCCCATTCTCTAGCAATGTAGTACTCCAACATGGTGGGCTGAAACTTTCGATCTCTATACTCGTCTGGCAATTTCCAGTAAACTGGAATGTCAGATTTCACTTTTCTGGCAAATAACCACCTGTAAAATACTAAACACAGAGCACAGCCAAAAGCCATGTTTGAATAGTCCTGCAACTATTTTAAATAGTTTAATATTCATTATTTTTTACACCTGGCATCACTTATTTTTATTTTGTTCTCCATACCAATTCTTTGTATATTTGTGTGTTCTTCTTGGTTTTAGAAGATTGCAGCATCTCTTCGGAATAACAAAAATAAATATTAAAGCAAAACAACTCGAGGAATGAATCAAAAATCGAACGAAAGATGAAACTAGAATGAGGTAGGTCCTAGTACCATTCTTTCGTCGAAGCAACTGTAGATGGCAGCACTACTTACCCTGGATCTCTGAAGACTTCATACACTGCACTGCAGTATCCAGACAATATTTTATTGCATGCTCTACGGAACCTTGAAAGAAAAAGGCAAAAACACCAAAAACTAAATATTAAATTGGGAATTTATACGTATTTATGAACCTTGCAAAAATTGCTCATGGATCATAATATTTGCATACTGTCTGGACAATGGCCAACGTTTCTGGATCTGAAATTCCTCTTGTTTAGTTTGTGTGTTTCATTAATTAATCGTGGATTTTCTTGCCATTTTTAAATCGTCGTATGCAGGATTGTAACAAAACGTCAACCAAAACCGGAACCAGAAAGTAATCCCCTAGAATGCAAGAAAAAATGTAGATATTAGAATGCAGAATGTAGATGTAAAATTAGTTTTAATTGTATTTTGACTTACCTGTTCTTGGATCATCAACTTAAACGATTCTTGCCGATTCAGTATAAAATTTGGTCCGCAATTTATTTCAATCAGTTTATCAATTGGAGTCTTATTTTCGAGTTTTATTGGGATATATCGCATTTCTGAATAAAACTGCCACGAATTATAAGTTATTCTGTTAATTTTCAAGAGTCCGACAAATTCAATGTAAAATTAACGCGAAATTTATTAAACTGTTTGTATTTTCATTACTCAATAATTTATCATATTGTGATAGTTCAAAAATATCAAAATGGATGACAAAACAGTCCCGCAGCAGCAACAAAACAATGCATTGAACTATCAAAACACAAAAGGAAAAAAAAAAATGAAAATTTTACACAAGTAAATTAAATACTGTTTTAATTTCTTTATAACAAATTACAATACAGTGCAATCAAAATCTTATTTCAATTTTTTTTGTTGAAAAAACTAATATATTAAAATCTTTCTCATTAAAATATATACTAATCATCATTTTATACAAAATTTAAAGCAATACTATCTAAATGATTTATCAAATTGTCAGAAAAATGGCACAACAATTTAAATAAAGTCATTAATTTGATAAAAGCAGTCATAAGTGTTGCTCAATATCTCTTGGCAGTCATTTGAGCCGGTTGATGGCCAGTTATTACTGACTAGTTCTAGTTTTTTACACGTATTTTCATCTGAACCCTGCTCAACGGTATCCACACGTTATTATTCACATCAAACCATATAAAACCGGACTCTAGATTACTGTTAAGGTTTACATACTGGCATCTCGCGTACCACCAACCACCTCCGTACAACTGCGAACAGTGGCTTGCACTGGAATCGTTGTCCACATCTTTGGTACTGAAAGCAGCTCCAGTGTGCAATCGGAAAGCGTCACTAGCATTTCCCTGAAAGCCGCCTAACGTTAGTTTATAAAAGTCTTTTTTCGACGACACCTTAAAGGTGTCATACTCGGCAAAACGGTATTGCCCATCATTGTCCCAAAGGTCAATGTGAAGTGAGTGAGGTTTACTTGAAGTTATCGCATGAATGGCTTCGTTTCCTAGCCATATGTTTGTAGCCATATTACCAAAACCATTCGCATAATCATCCCAGGTGCGGTCAAAATCATATGACAGATCAAAATGACGTTGAATCACGGTCCACATGACTCCGCTACTGTCCACATTACAAACAGCTCGGACTGTTTTGTTGAAGGATTTATTAGGACGCAATGAAACGACAGTGGAACGTTCGCGCGATGTGTCTAATTCACTGCAATCTGCGATAAAAAATTCATTGTCAAAACATTGGTTTTCTTTCATTAAGTTAAATTAATTACCTTTGGGGAAATATAATTCTTGTTCGTCTTCTGCCTTTTTGTTGCCGTCGTTTGCAACAATTTCTTGTCGGTCAGGGACTTGCAACGTGTGCTCATACGCGTTCTCATCTTCCTTGAGAATGGTGAGCGCCGAAGTGAGTTGACCGACATTGAATTCCATCTTGGAAACTTCTCTTCGAAGGGTTCCAATTCCAGTCACACAAGTTGACTCCACCGACTCCAACGCTTCGAATAATTGAACAGTTGATGCGTGCAACTTGTCCAATGTTGCGGAAGACGATGTGACGTTGTGGACGGCTAAGGTCATGTGCGAAGCCACCGATTCCAGCGAAGCGAGACGAATGCGCATAGCGTCGATGACGGCGAATTTTGCTTTCCACTGAGCGTGAGTTTCGTTTCTTAGAACAGAAATCTAGACAGAAAAAAAATATTGAAAAATTTAATTTTTTTTTGTCTGGAAGGTATTTCAGGGAGATGAAAGCAACTTCTTTTTTTTTGTACTACTAGATGGCAATCAACCTGTGCTTTAACCTAAATCTTTAGTAGGATTTGACATGGGAAAAAGGTCCGTGAGTCAACACATTTTAAATTATTGGGAATTTTAATTTGACCAGATCATAAAAAAGACATTGCTTGGCCAAAGTTGAGGTAGAAAAAACTAAAAAATTCTAAAAGTTTTTTTTCTTTCTGCCTTCAAATGTTTTCAACCAACAAAATTATTGCTGAATAATAAAACCATTTGATTGCAGACTTGATTTTTTTTTGTTCAAAAAATAAAAAAATAAAAAAATAAAATCTTTTTTTTTTTTTTTTTGGAACTATCATTACATTATGCAAGCTTACAGTTTCTAACATCGTGACTTCCAAGTCAACTTTAATAACTCGTAGAAACGAAAATAACAAAAAATAAATATAATAATTATCAATCTTTACTTGTTTATTAAGCCGTCTGGTTTCGGTAGCGAAACTCGTTTGGTTGTGACGTAACGAATTGAGCTCATGGTCAAATTGCTCTTGGACCACTGTCATTCGGTTTACCATTTTCCTCAGGCGTCTATCATGGCGCAGACGAACTGCAGAGCAATTTTAAATCACGTTAGTAAGTAGAATTTAAAAAAAAAATTTAAAAAAAATAAAAAGGAAAAGTTGTCTACTTAAAGGTCGACAATTTTTTTTAATTATCTCACCTGGCCAATCATGTATGCTGTTATCGTCGACCTATAATAAATTATAAAAAGGAAAAATAAGGTTTATGTCTTTTCACTCGCAGTAATTAACAATTTTTATTACCTCAATCGCTGGGACAATTCTAGGTCGTTTTACTTCATCTTGGACTTTGAGTAACTGCAAAGAAAACAACATAAGAAATTGAGAAAAAGTCGGGCGAAACAAAAAAAATCCAACATCTGCTCCTCAACACATTCCGGAGAAGGGGGGACACAAAGACCAGCTGCTGTTGGATCGGGAAGGGAGGATTACGGGTCAAGAGCCCATCAGACTCCACCTTAGATGTTCCTACCCTCGTTTTAAGATTAAAAATTATTTTAAGCGTTGCAAAAACAAAAACAAAAACAAAATTCACCAAAATTGTTGCAAATTTATCCACGAAAAAATCAATTTTCTATATATTTTCAATTTCAATGTGTTGGCTGCAGATGGCCGCAAGCTCCCCACCCGCATCAATCACGCTTACTGCGATATGACCATTAGGCGCCCCCCAAAATGCACCACTACCCGCATTGCTGCGAGGGTGGGAACTGGGAGACACATCTGGGATTCAATCACCAGCGTGAAATAATCAATTTTCAATCTGCACCACCGCAATAAATCAATTTGGGGCGAAAATCATTTATAATTTAAATAATAATTTCATAGAAATTAACAAATTTTAATTTTAGTGCTTACCTCTTCCTTAAGTTTCTGCCACCGCTCGTTAAATCTATTCTCCTGATCGCGCACCTCATCCACATCGACCTCGACCTGTTGAAGACTAGCAGCAAGTTTTTCCTGCTGAGCTCTCTGCTGCTCCGCATCAGCCCTTAACCATGTGATGTCCGCATGGATCAATTGCAACTGAGCATCCACCCTCTGCTGCTGTCGCAACGCTGCCGACACGTTTTGCGCCGCGGCCACCTCGGCTATCTCCCCACGTATCCTCTCCACGGATTTCTGGAGCCAACGAACCGCCACCACCTGTTGATGAAACCCGTTCGTTTCCTCTCGCCTCTCTTTAACCCGTTCCACTTCTGATTTTAAGCGCGTCACATCTGCGCGCAAATTGTCATTCTCCTCGCGGAGTTCCTTCACAACTTCCGACACGTCGTCCGACTTTTTCCGCTCCCGGACTAGCTTCGTCACCATTTCCCGTAACTCCTCCAACTCGGCGGCCGTCTCGCGCTCGTAGGGTAATGTTCTGGGGGTCGGCGTAGCACTGAGAAATGTTCTGATCATCGCCCTATCCTCATTCTGTTGCTGTTCGAGTAATTTCACTTTAACCTCGAGTGTATGTAATAAGTCCGCACTGGTTCCTCGAGTCCACACAACTGCCAGCAAGCACGTAAACAAGCAACAGAAATGCGTCGCCATCTCGTCAGCTCATCGTCGCTCTGAATGAACTATGAAATGCCCTTGAAGGGGCCGAGATACAAGCTCTTTATAGAGGCGCATGTCGGCAGCTCGCTCATTGGTTCAAGCCACCAGCTGCTGTCGACCCTCACTCAGCCCTACCCTGGGGGCCAGGAGCACCATGCCATCTGCGGCACGTGGTGGCAGGCGTAGCGACGTGTGCCTTTCGAGAGTGTGCAAAGACAATGGGGGCGCAACCCCTTTGGCTCACCACGACATCGTTGCCATGGGAACACGAATGTGACCGTTAATATATCTTATCAAAAGCAAAGCTGTAAATTTCAAATACGATCGTGTTTTATCTGAGGAATAATTATAAATTTGCGATATTTTTGATTAATTTTTGTTGGAATTACATTTTAAATTGAGATTTTTATTATTTTTTCGTGTTGCTAACAAGCGGATTTATGTTTTTGTTGTTAAATCTTATCAGTCGTGACATTAATGTGATTAATGAGAAATTGATAAAATTGAATGCGGTAAATACGTTTACTCTTAAATTACCTATTTTATTCAATAGACATGTGGGTTGCTAACCCCGGGGAGGAAAAAAAAAGAGGAGGCGAAGTTTCGTGCGCGTGCCCTTTCCTATTTCCCACCTGGTGCCATCAAAGGCGGATTTAATTCGCGCTGTAGCTCATCAAATGAGCGGTTTGTGATACTCATTGCTGATAGCCCATTCATATCTTTTGTCAACGTGTGCACAACCTAAAAATAAATCAATAAAATACTCCAAAGTGCTTTTTAGACCCCAACATTGTCTATAAAATTCAGATTTTTTTAAAATTTTTATTTTAAAAGTCAAAACAATTTCTTTTTAAACTTTAAATTATAATTTCGATTTCTACTGTTTTTTAAAACGGCATAAAGAGCGAATTTAGCATTAAATTGAAGGCAAGCCACATGCGCCTTGTTTCCCTTCGCCATGGGCGCCGCCACGGCGTCCAGGGGGACAGCTGAATGGCGGGGCAGCGGGTGGCAGGTGAAAAGTGGCAGAGCTCCTTTTGCACCTGGAGTGAAGATGGGGTCAGAGCAAGGGGTGACGAACTCCCGCACGCAATTAGCCAGTAAACGGACGGAAGTGACATCTGTCTGTGTGATTGCTCACGTGGTTTGTGTCTCTCCGTCGTCGCAAACGCAGGTGCTAAACTCGTCATGGGCCAAAGGCACAAAATCTCTTCGGCACACGCTCGCCATTCCGCCATCACCTGCCTCTCTAGCCGTGTAGCTATGGTAAAAAAGTTGGGAAAGTGGGTCGCCTTGAAAGCGCGAAGGCTGAATACTAGTTCTGCAGATTTTGTATAAATAACGGCACGGCAGCATCAATAATTGCTGATTTGTAAATATTCAATTAAAATCTAATTACGGAACGTTGCAAAACGTTGGATTTTGCTGCAGCTAGCGAAGTGTTGGGCGTTTAAAGCAAAAGTTTACGCACACGCCCATGGAATTGGCATTTATTGTCGTACGTGATAATTAGTGTTTTCATGCATTTGTGTGTTGTGTTAATGGCCGGCCCATATCGGGAGGTTTATGTGTGAGAAATTTGTGACATTTTGACTCGATCGCGTGATGAAAACAAATTTCTTGGAAATTTATTCCTAAGACCTCATTTAATGACGTCATTAGTGATATTCGATGCCCTATTTCTGAGGGTTTGGAGGAAAAGTTTGAATTTTTAATAAACGGCAATGTTTTTCCTTGTCTTTTATTATTATTACTGGGGGCAGGTGTTTTTCAAAGAGAAAGACTTTTCTTAACGATTGGCGGAAACTTTATCTCGTGTAACGACGTTTCTCATTTGCATACAGGTGCCTGCTCAGATCTTGGCCTTCGACTAGACTTCAAGGATTTCTTTTTATTTTCAAGACATTGCTTTGCTTGGACTTTGCTCTTATTTCCTTTAATATACATTCAGATGGAATTTTAATGTCAATCCTTTTCTTTTACATATCAAACAAACAATTCTGCACCTTGGGATGCTGAATACCAAAAGAAAAAAAATTTAAATTTCAAATGTACTGGCGGAAATGAAAAATTTGCTAATTTTAATCCAATTTAATCAACATTTTACAATTTAAATCAGAGTTAACGATTCGTTACAAAGCTGCAGTAATTCACTTTGTGGATTAAAAAATTAGCATTGAATTTTCCATTTTCGAGATCGCTCGAAGTGATATTTTGAAATACGATGGCACGTGGAAGCTGTATTCGTCCCCGCCAACCAGATGCCATTACTCGTTCCCCTCAGTTGGAGGCAAAATGGACTGCTCGATTCATTTGGCGCTATTCTTTGCCTGGTTTCTTGTCTCCCCTCATATCTTTTCTTCTGGATTTCTCCTCCCCTCTTTTCTTTGTGCTCCTCAACCCTACAACGGATAGCAAAGCCCCTACTCGAATTCCCTGCATCCGTCTGAGCCAGTTTTCAAGTCAGAAAAGGAATAGCAAAAAAAAAAGGTTCAAATTCCTGCAACAAGTTTCAAAATTATATTGTATCCTAAAGAAGAGGGGAAAGCACAAAAATTCCAAATATGTGCACAACTCATTGAGTTTTGTATAAAATTGTTCGTTGTATCGTCTAAAAGTGAAAGGAATTGTTTTTTTTTTTTTACATCTTGCTCGTAATTTACGAATGATTTGTCGTCTTTTTTCCACTTAAAAGGTGACAGGAAGGTGAGAATGTAAAACCAGTGGCCAGTGAACTTGATGGCAGCTCATAGACGGCGCTCCAGCTGTTGTGGATAATTGGCCTGTTATTAAAATCGATCCTCGGAGCAAATCGCGAATTTGAAAAATTTCCAATTTAGAAACTGTAATTTCATTTCCTATGCAAATTGGGACAATAAAACAAAATGGCAGATTAGCAAAACAATGTTTTCCGACTGCGCCCCTGAATTACCACCGCGTAGCAACAAGGTTCCCACCGAATTTCCACAAACTGCGCCGGCCACGTTTCAAAGAAATACCGAAATACGGTACATCACAAGGCCTCAAGTCAAGTCCAAGTGCTTAACAAGCTTCCAATTCAGACCATGGACACACCCCAGCAAGAATAAAAAGTGTAAAAAGAAAACAAAACCATAAAGAAGACGCAGAAACAGCCAAATTGCACTACCGAAAGCGGTCTTTTAGTCTCATGTGAAGCATATAGCCATAAACGATTAGCGGCCCCAGGGGTGAGGGAATTGAATTTTACACCCCCTATAAATGCATAATTCCCTTCCACTGCTGACAATTGCAACCTGGGCGTGCGCACCTACTTGTGGCCCAAAGTGCTGCTGCAACAACAATGCCAATAGCTGTGCATTAAACACTACTTGCGTTTAAGTAGGTGCAATTTCTTGTGAATTGCTTCTGCTTCTGCTTCTTCGTTTTGTTGTTTGAAATAGTTTTAGGTTTGTATTTGCATTCGGACAATGAAACAGTGCAATTGAATAGAACATTTGTAATTTGAAAGAAAAACATATTTTTTTTTTATAGCTACGAAAATAATTATCTGGAAAAATCACTAACACAGCGCCATCTATAAGTCATTTATATCAAGTAAATAGAGTCGCGTGGCAGAGCTTTCAATGTATTTATTTGTCACTAGTTGGCAGCACGTACAAGTTAAGTGACCCCCCCTCCCCCCCCCGACCCCTCGCACATACCAATTAATCAATGCTGCCCTCTGGTGAGACAAAATCGCATTAAAAATGTTTGAAAAAAAAAATGTTGTTAATAAATTTCTCTTTTGACACTCTCGCCCCACCTGTACAACTCAATGTCAAAGTTTCTTGTATTTCAACTTTTGGACAAACAGCTTCGTCTTTTAAATGATCACACCGTGTGAAAAATCAATTAATTAATGGTAATGACATACTGGTGTTAAAAAATGTCTCGTATAAATTCAAACATTTGAAGAGCAAAGCTGGAATATGTGTCTACTTTGCATTTATGGGTGTGCACTGGTGATCCCATGACCCACATTTCTATAGTTGTAGGGGTAGGCAAACCTTGATCTTGGGTTTACCCCTTATCCCTCAATTTAGGTCATTTTTGGACAACTAAATTTTGCAGATGGTTCCTTGCTTTGCCTTTTTTCTAGTTTTGTCATGTATAGCATTGCCCAAATAGAAATAAAAATGTTTTGGCACTCAGGTGGGGTAGGTAAATCCATGTCCCCATGATTTCATGGCCGTCTTTCAGGTTGTGTGACTTTAGGTCTTATGACATGTGAGGTTGGGCTACGAGTTAGGTGTGGGTTGGGTATGCTTAAGTGTTATAAACCCACCCAACCCGGCATTCAGGTTTTGGGAAATTGATGCCATAAGTTTACATTTTTCAAAGAAAAATGTCCGATTTAGAGTCAACTGAATTTTGGTGCAAATTGGTACGTATTTATCAAAATATCAATATGAATTTGATCACAATATCACAATATCACAATATTTTGTAGCGCATCAGTACCCGCAGAAACATGCTTTTCTGCAAGGCAGCAAAAGTTCTCTGTCTCAATACTTCAATTTATATTTGTGGTTGAATATAATAATGTACGGTATCTACTAAATAAATTAAATATAATGATGAACGATAAGTTTAGTGTCAAATTAGAAGCCATGAATGTACATTTAATGTCCAAAGAAAACATATGTATACTAAAATTTTGCTTAAAAAAAATTTTAAATCTAGGAAAACATAATGATCTAAATTCCTGAACGTGTGAAGCAAAAAAAAAAAAAACGAAGAAATAAATAATATACATAAATTGACTTCCTTATAATTGACTTAATCTACTTTTGATTTCATTAGAGATGAACTCTACAACTTTTCATCCTCGTGATTCTCCCATTGATGGATTACACCAGAAAAATTACACCAAACCAATTTAGTTACCCACGAAAAAGGTTTTTCGAATCACCATTTCAGCTCCGTTCACCCCTGACACTTTTAAATCTCCAAAAAAATACACAAAAAAAAAAACAAAAAAAAAGAAAAATTCCCATAGTGAAATAAAAAAAAACCATCCCTTCCTTCAACCCGGAAGTGAAACGAACATTGACACACATTGACCTGGTTAACCAAATAAAAAAAAAATAAAAAGAGTAAAACTCTTAATAAACTTTCGAAATAATTTAAAAATCCAACACATTTGTATGCCCGATCGAAAATTATCATCGTCAAACGTCAAATTTTTCCTCCACCTTATAAAACCAAACATCTAATCCTGTTTTGATTGAGGAAATGAAATTGGGTCATCAATTTCAAAGAGAGGGAGAGGAGACTAATTCAGTGAAAATCTCCCAAGTGGGCAACGAGGTCGACTCTAGGCGTCAGTTTTACGATTTCACCACTTGAGGCGCTCTTATCACACTATATAAACGCCAGCATGAGATGACCAAAACTCAAACAACAGTTATCTAATGCTAACATGCATCTGAAGAGTGTGGCCCTCATCGTCCTCGGCTCATTGGTCGCCTTAGCAATTGCAGCGCCCGAGCCCAGCAAATCGCACCTCGTTCTCGCTCGCGAAACCGATGAAAAGCCAAACGGTTTGCTGTCGTCGCTGCTTACACCTGTATTGAACCTGGTCAGAAGCACAACGAGAAGAACTGTGGATCATTTCAAGGATGCGGCCGGAGTTGTTGACACTCATGTGAGCACGGCGCAGAGGACGATCGCGCAGATAGCGTCGGAAATTGGAAGAAATGCTCTTGGAGATGTTATTGACAACATGAGACTCTTCAGAGGACGTGTAAGATTTTTGTGATGTTTGGGATGAGTTTGGAATTTAAAATTGATGTTTTATTTGCAGGTTCGACGACTTTTGGATGTGGTTAAAGGCTCTCAGAAGTCAATTCAGAACGTTATGGATAACAAGGAAATCAATGGTGTTTTCAGGGCGACTCTGTTGCCGTTGTCAGTGGGTTTGGCCACTTTGGAAGGACAAGTGGCAGGTTTGAATGTGGTTGTGAATTCTGGTACGAATAATCTTCCGACGGTAGAAGAAGATTAAGCATCGTGTAAATAGAAGATTTATTATTTTTTTTTGTCATAAAATAGTGTTTTGAATGCTTAAGATTTGCATTTGTCATCGGTAGTGTAGTGTTTTGTTTTGTTTTGTTTTGTTTTGTTTCTCATGGTTTCATTACATTTACCATATGTTTATTTTGTATTTTTTATTTTTAAATCAAATAAAAGTTTTATGAAAATTTAAATGAA